>JAOXJP010000008.1:14175844-14192576 GCA_025762735.1 Platanus orientalis | reverse complement strand
ATATAAAACCCTTCTAATGTTTTGTGATAAAAAGTCTTTGTAGTATCTATGGTGTATTACAGACTGACTCGTGTTATGTTAGGGGTCAAAATTCAGTTGAAAAAGTGTTCATAAAGAGACACCAGAATGATTAAGTGTTTTGAGACAGACCTCTAAAGGCGTGCCATTGATTGACACATGATATACTTTTAAATTTGCTGTCTTTTATTGACAACCTACCTTTTCAACACCACCCCCCCAAAAAAAAAAAAAAACATGTCTGTTTATAATTCATCACACAAGCTACGGAGGCATTTTTATCACAACATTTGCTTCGAATTAAAAAAAAAAAAAAAAAAAAAAACGTCATGAGTCAGTCAATGGTACCTCTACAGAGATCTGTGTCATTATAGACAATCATTCTTCATTTTAAATACCACACCACATGTGCATGTCACACATTGGTCACAGTACTTTTGATCATAGATGATTTGCTTCCAAGTAAAAGGCATTGCAACAAGCTCACGTGATCCTCTGTGCTCATGGACCGTGTTACAGCTGTGTTACACGTACATGTCAGGACGTGTGCATGTCGCGTAGCCACAACTTGAGCTGTGGGCACCAAGAATCCAAACTCATTAGACGACAATCTTCCAGGGGAGTATCCTCTGCGCCGCCCTCCTTTGTGCGACTTCGTGAGCTGAGACAGTGAGGAAGTATCATTTCACTTTTGGGGGAAATATCATTTCACTTTTGAGGGGTGATGTGACATTTCCAAAAAGTGAAATGATACCCCCCTTGTGTCTTGGCTCACAACATCGCACAAGAGGGGCGTCGCAGGTGATATGGAGCCGGCGCTGTAATGACCAGAATGACAACTTCCAAAAAAGGCATCGTATCCAATTTCTAAATGAATCACCGGAAAGGATGCTAAATTCAATTTTTTCGCCACAAAAGCAAATGTTCTGCCTATGATTTTGTATGTCTAACTGTGCCCAGAAGATTAGGTAAGAGAAATTCATACAAATAAGAGGAATTGCACCAAGGTGTGGACACATCAGCACTGAAAAGTGGCAAGTACCCTCCAAAAAGTGTCAATCACTTTTTTGAGCTAATGTGTTGGCACCTATTTGTACGAACTTCATTTGTGCCTGAACCCAGCTGATTTACTCTAAGGATTTGGTAAGACCACCTTAGGTAAGCCTACCGACACATTAGTACCAAAAAGTGAAAAACATTCTCAGAAAAGTATTAAGTTACTTTTTGTTGCTGATGCGTTGACGCCTAATGACAATCTCACCTTCGGCTCACTTTTTAGGGATTGCACAAACCCGAGGCGATTCATTTGAACACATTTTTTAAGGTTTTAACCCACATCCCATCTTTATAGGCACCTATTATTTCATTTAAAAACTGTGTTTACAGTTTTAACCCTGTACACCCAGCCTTTACATAAGACATGGTAGGACATGCAAGATCCTGGACAGAACATTTGTCCTCTTTTGCCACGGCATCACCACGCAATGACTACAACACAGTGGCTACACGCGTTCCTGGCTACAGAGGATCGTGATGATAATTCAGCACAAGGCTGGATTATCTTGTTAGTACACACACGTGTCGTGAATAGTGATATAATGTTTAAAAACATGGGACACACGAAAGTACAAGTAATTAAAACGTCTAAGCGCCAACTAACGGCCACACCAACTACCATTCTTCCCTCCACTTCTCACTTCCATCTCTGTCATATGAAACAAAAATCTCTCCCTCCTCACACACACGCATAAATTAGAGCAGAAAAAGAAGGAAGAAAGAAAGAAAGAAAGAAAAAGAAAGGGCAAAGTTCTCATCCACAGAACCCAGCTTACCGTATTCATGTCCTCCCACAAACCATTGTTCTTCCCTTCTGATCTCTAAAACATCAGCCTCTAATTTAGAATGGAATATTCGATCCAGAGAACCCATTAATGGCGACCTTTGCTCCGCTATCCGTTCTTTTACCCAAGCTTGAATCCTCAACGCTCGATGGGAGTACCGTTGTTTCCATAACCGTGTTCTTCACCCTACTCTGTGCTTGTATTGTGATCGGTCATCTCCTTGAAGAGAACAAATGGGCTAACGAGTCAATTACTGCTCTTCTTCTGGTTTGTTCTTTATTCGATTTCGATGATTGATTGATTGATTGATTGATTTCTTTGAAGGGTGTTTCATGTATAATGATTGGTTCCTTGGCTTGAGATGAGTAATAGTGTATGGTTGGCTTTAGGGATTTTGCTCTGGAATTGTGGTGTTGCTGGTGAGTAAAGGTCATCAATCTCGCATACTTGTTTTCAGTGAGGAATTGTTCTTCATTTATCTGCTTCCCCCAATCATTTTCAATGCCGGGTAAGTTTTTGTTTTGCAAACATAATTCCATATGTTCTTATTTTATTTATTTGTTTGTTTGTTTATTTAAATTTAGTCTATGAGTTTGAGACAGGTAAGGTTCAAGCACAAACTCTATTGGACAGTTACTCAAACCATTAAAAATAAATTTTGTTGTGGGCTATGTGTTTGTTAATAATTCTAAGCCATGTTTTTTATACGGGGCCTGATCCTCTACACCAGGAGCAGGGTTCTCCCTCTTACAGGGGGTGTGAGCCCCATGCACCTTTTGTGTGGGGCCCACATCCCCCTGTGAGAGGGAGAACCCTGTTCCAGTGCAGAGGATTTTCTCGCTTTTTATACACTCTAATTCTTCTTGGATGGGATGCAGCTAGCAGAGTTACAAGGAAATGTTTTAGTGCAGTGCAATAATTGGTTTCTTACCTATCTCAGTAGTTCATGATTTTTGTTAATAAAGGAAATTTTGAAGGGATTTCTACATCATATTGTTTTAAATTGGTGTAAGATTTTTTTTTTTGCATATTGGAGATGAGACATTGTGAATTGATACCTAAATTCTGATGAAAAACATGTTAAAACATTGACTGTTTCAATCTTGGTTGTTGGGAATTTGAGATTTTAATTATGTTTTCCAGTTTCCAGGTCAAGAAAAAGCAATTTTTTCACAACTTCTCAACAATATTGTTATTTGGAGTGCTCGGCACACTGATATCTTTTTGCCTTATTTCACTGGGTGAGTTTAGTGATCTCTTCATGCTTATTTCACCTGTATTCTTTTGACTATTCATGTAGCCAACCCCAAGTAGTTGGATAAGGCTTTGTTGTTGCTGTTGCATGTCTATGTTGACATTGAAAGCTTGCTGCACCATAGGTGTTTTAAGATTGAAACTCTCTCATTTCTTTTCTTAGAGATGCATGCTTTTGCATTTGAACTATCAGATAAGGAGTTTCAACTATTTAATAATTAAGATATTGTAAGGACAGTACAAACTTTAATAATGTTAGAACTCTACTCCCTCAAAAATAAATAAATAAAAAGATCATTACCCAGTGTCGGACATGTAATTATGGGGTGCTGGGAGCGGTGGATGGGAAACAGACTTAATCCTTATCCTTGGGTTTGTTCACCAGACTTACACTGACAGCCCAAGCTGCTACCATTGAACCAAAGCAATGACCCTTTCCCTCAAATAAATAAATAAAAGAAAACCGCATGTATTGCTGTTATTTATATAAATGCCACGGGTAAATGAAACACTCTAGTAAATGTTGTGTTACCTTTGGGATTAGTATGCCCTACTATTGTTTTTACAGATACATGCATTTGAAAGTACTATAATTACACTGCTTCTGTTTTGGGCTGCAACATGTTCTTGTCAGTGCATTTTTTCATGATAACCTGTGGGATTACAGCTTGGACTTGACTTGTTTCATGCATTTCAGGTGATCTTCTTCATGCTCTATTTGTTGACTACTTTAGTGCACCATTAAGCTGATCTGCATCCTTTTTCTTATTATTGAAAGAAAGATCTGCATTTGTTGATTTTAGGGTTTCATTAGAAGCTCTAGATGGAACAGAATTTTTTAGTATAATGTGAAGTAAACTTTTTACTCACTTTTAGGAAACATATAGAGGAAATACGTAGAAGCTAAATTTTCATAAATACCCCCAAGTATTCCAATAATATACAGGGAACTCACAAATTATCACTGCAGAAATAATTCACAATTTAAACTACAATATCTAATCTTGTAACAAAATTTAGAACCCAAAGAGATTAGCAGTGAAAGGAGGATACTTTATTCATCACTATAAATGTGCTTTTGGGTAAAAAATAATGTAAATGGAAGGGCCCACGCTCATCCCTGCTGTCCAGGGACTCCAATCAGAAGTAATAAATAAATAAATATCGGACTTGGGTAAGTTTGACTAGGCCACATCATTCTTGAACAACACATACCATGAATGGTAGCTTCGGGGAAATGAGAAAAACATTACATAGAAGATTAGATGATCTATTAAGAGAAGATGATTCTATCCATCTAATCCTCCCTACTCAGACACAATTAGCAATTAACAGAAAGAAAATGCTAGTAAAAACCGTGGAAGTCATTTTCTTCTTCTTCTTACTCCATGTTTGATGCCATATAATAGTTCAAGGGTTCTTCATTCCTATTCTGAGTGATACTACTTAATATAATTAGTAATTACTACTTTATAGAAAGTGAAAACGTAGAAAAATATTTTATCCTAAATTGGTAGTTTGAACTCTAAGTACATTAAAACTCTTTCATGAAGCTTCTGTGAAATCCTTATGAAATAGGAGACGCGTTGGGAACATTTTATATTAGTAGGAAGATTAACTTTGAGAGTGATTTTAAGGAGGTCAGTAATGTTGAATTACCATGAAACTAGTTCAGAATGACTTGGACACTGCTGGAAATTCCTCCATATAATGCTCCTTGAGATCTAAGGCACAATAATTATACCAATCAGAGTTCGTCTAAGAAAGGCCCATTTTCCTCTAGATGCCATGTTGCCATAACTGTTTGTACTTGTACTTTTTCCAACAACATGCCTATGCACCTGGATCCTTCTGGATCAATAAAAAGAACATGAATATTTGAGTTTCACTGAAATGGAAAAGTAAAAGGCTTAAAGCCTTTTAAATTGGTCAATTAAATGAAGCAACTGAATTTACCATCTGGTATACAGCAAAACAAGAGATATTGTATTATATTGACTTATGTGGCTGGTACTAATGGAACTAGCTTGGACTTTCTACTCCTTATTCTGGGACATCGCAAAACAACAAATTATCTTTTTGAGTTATTCCTTACATATAAGAAATATTTTTATGTTTGTTCTTTTGCAATACACTGTTGACAGTAAATTAACCAACTCTCCTAAAACATTAAGGTGTTAAGAGATACACAAATTAATATACTTCAACAACCCCCCCCCTGCATGAGGCGGAACACTATTCTCTCCTGGCAATACACTTGGGGAGCTAGACACAAGTCCACACAATGCGTACACATGCACACAACAGCACATCCGGTAAAATACTTGCACCGGGATTCGAACTCATGACCAAACCTGCTCTGATACCATGTTGACAGTAAATTAACCAACTCTCCTAAAACCGGTGTTAGGAGATACACAAATTAATATACTACAACATACACATGTTAAGTATCAAATTCTAGAATAAACTAGATCTACTAACCTCTCCATGGAGTCTAACATTTACTATGGTTTGCTTTGAAACTTTCTAGGTGCAACCTTGCTATTTAAAAGGATTGGTGTGTCATCCTTGGGGGTTCAAGATTACTTAGGTGACTACTGATCAAGTTGCACTGATTTTGGAATTTCACTTGTTATTTTGCATCTCTGTATACTGAAAATTTGAGATTGGTATCCTTGCAGCTGTTGGTGCCATCTTGTCGGCCACAGATTCGGTTTGCACATTGCAGGTATTTCTAATAAATCTAAATGGATCCAAAACATGATTTATGACTTTACACAATTATGATGTCATTAATTTATGATCTTTTTTTTTTCATGTTAAAGGTTCTCAATCAAGAAGAAACACCCTTACTTTACAGTCTTGTATTTGGGGAGGGAGTAGTGAATGATGCTACCTCTATTGTACTTTTCAATGCAGTCCAATCACTTGATCTCAGTAGCATCAATGCTATCCTGGCCTTAAAACTGCTTGGGACCTTCCTTTACCTCTTCTTCACCAGTACAGCACTTGGCGTAGCAGTAAGTTTGTAGTTCTTTGACTTAATGAGTATTACAGTCTGGATCACTGAAATTAGAGTTCACAAAAGTGTTGATTATAGTGAAGAACCATCTAGTGTCAGTTCAGATCACCCAAGACCTAGCTCAAATATGATTTGACTCCTAAGACCTAACTTGGTTGTGTTGGGTAGGAGTTTTCCTTTCCTGATTGGGATTTGAAAGAAACTCTTGTTTCACATGGACTTTCTTTTCTTTCCCTATTATCCCCTGGTTTCATTTGAAAAAGAATGACTTCTTTCTTGTTGTGGGAAAGCCGATAGCAAACTGATGGCCTCAATGCTAGTGTAAAAAACTCAAAGCTCAAGTCTCAAATCCATAAATATCTACTTATACCTAGAAATCAAATTTTCTTTTCTTTTTTTTTCTCTCCAGGTTATAACATTTCCTTCTTTTTTTACATTTCAAAATTTTCATCCGTTTATATGTTTTTCATATAACTTCTGTAAATCTTCAGAATGTATCTGTAGCATTTATCAATAACTGTAATTGAATGGTTCACAAAAATTATAACTCATCTGTGTTAAATCACGTGATTCAACTCTTTGAACTTAAGGATCTGAGTTTGACTCCTGAAGCTTCACCAATTGCAATAAATTCAAAATTCCTTGGTTAATGCTGTACTATCCTGCTAAGCTGTTATATAGATATTTGAGAACATCCATGCTTTGATCTAATTATGCCATCTCTGATTACATTTCAGGTGGGTCTTATTAGTGCCTTTGTTATAAAGACACTATACTTTGGAAGGTATGATGGAGACCTTTAGCTTTCTCTTGCAGGTTTCTGGTGTTGCCTCTGCTCCATTTTCACTTATCCATGTTTCACATTGCTTAAGCACCATATTTCTTGCATAAATTTTTACATATGCCCCCATTCCACTGACATAATTTGAGCTCCTTCTATAATTGTGTAATTTTCTATTAACTTGAATTCATATTTTTTATATATCAATTGAGAAAATTTAATATACATCCCTTTTGCATCAATTTACATGTATCCCTTTTGCATCCCTTTGTATTATCCTTTTGGTTAGAGGAGGTCCTTTAGGCCAATGTGATGTAATTGAGGCCAAACTCATGGGGCTTCTTATGAGCCTTAGATCGCTTAAGGACAAAGGTTGTTATGATTGCATTGTTGAAGGTGACTCTAAAACGGTGATAAGCTCGGGTAGAGGGGAGAGTGAGGGCTCTTGGAGGTTGAGGCACTTTATTTACAAGATCAAGGATCTTGCTCTATTGCTAAAGGCCTCTATTCAGCATGTTCCCAGATTGAAGAATTCGCTTGCTGAGAGGGTGGCTAAGTGGAGTGTCTTGCAGAGCGAGGAGTTTCATGGGGCGGTTTTTCCAGATTGCTAATGTAGCCTTTTTGCTTTTCTTTTGGTGCCTTAGGGCTGCAGCTTTTTGGCTGTGTTGTATGTTATTTTTTTCTTTTTTCTTTAATAATGTCGTTATTCATCAATATATATATATATAGACATATATCAGTCCCCTTAAAGGCAAAGTCTTGGGTAGCACTTCTTTAATGGACTAACATGAGAGGCTCAGAGGCATATGCCTTGAGGCATGAGATGTAAATCTCAAGAGCACACCTTTTTCAAACATAATAATAGTACATAGATTCTTTGAATTAATAACAATAATGATGATGATGATGATTGGGATAGAAGATGCCAGCTTGCTAAGTTGGTAAAGTCTGTGGGTGTCGCACCACAGACCTGGGTTCAAAATCCGTCTTCACCTACAAATAAATTGACCATTAACGTTTACCTATATATAAAAAAAAAAGCAATAACAATGATGGTGATGATGATTGGAATAGAATGAGAAATTAAGAGAGAGAGAGAGAGAGAGAGAGAGAGAGAGAGAGAGAGAACTTATGAAAAAGAAGAAGAAAGCAGGAAAACAAATTAAAAATAAACTCAATTGATTTTTTTAAAAAATAAAATAGAGAAAAAGATTATCTAAATAGAAGACACTATGGTCCACTGATCCTTGCATTTGATGTATGGACCTAGGAAGGTTTTGCTGAGAGAAACCCCTAACCCATGGTGGGATCAGGATTTTGGGAAATAGTGCATTATCTGAATGAAACCAAGCTCTGAGGTGCAATGATGATGCCCTTACACTTACAGGCCCCATCTTCTGATTATTGGGGTCCCCCAGAATGGAGTTTTCTAGGAAGCATGTACTATCTCATACTTTCTGTTGGCTTTGGCCTAGAGACTTATTGACTTTCAAGAAGTCACGATTCCAGAACCAGTTCAGTACAAATTTTCTTTGAAAAAGGGAAAGTAATAGAAGTTCTCTTAGTGTAGAGAGATTGAAAAGAAATGAAGGGCATTTCAGGTTGAAGGATTCATTTATTTGAATTTCTAATCTTCAGTAATAGTTTCCATTCTTATTTGGGAGTCTTTTAGTGTTATTAGGTATCTTATTTGTAATGGGTTAATTTATTAGAAATTCAAATACTCAAGTCCACTTTTCTTGTGACCATAGATTAATGTGTCAAAACTTGCTGTTTGGTTTGATTTTGGTTGCACTAGAAAGGTTTTCAGTTACATATTCCTGATAATCTGGTACGATTCAGAAAAGTGATGGCCAAAATAGTAATGCGTATTTATTTGTGATGATTGTTTTTTCTAAGAATTTAAATTAATTAGGAGTTATTTTAGGGAAGGTTCAAAAAGTCTGTTGGTGGAAATGGCGGTTGGGTCGAAATAGGACATTATCGGAAATGTCGGAAAGAAATATTGTAATAATCTGGGAAACTTAGGAAGCATATTCTAATCCAATTACATAAACGTAAGGGAATAAATAGATTCATAAGGAATGATGTTTTATTTTAATACACTTATTTTGCCATGTATAACATATGTATTCATTTTTTGTTACATGATGAACTACTACATTATCCATAAGAATCATATGTAATGCACATTCAAATTCACAATTTGAAATGATTAGAAATCACAAAGGATGCAAGTATTTAATCTGTGTTTTCTTTAATGGTTTGATCTCCAATCTTAAAACGTCATTTGGTTAAGACATTTGCTATTAGAAGATAATAGAATAATACCTTTTTGTATGTTTAAGCTTTAGTGGGGAACCACAAGTTAGTTTTTAATGGTGAACCACATGTTACTTGAAGTGTAAAGAAAAAAAAATTGAATAGCTTAGTTTCCTCCATGTTCTAACTTTGACTTTTGACTTGGTAATGAGTCATGCTCCAACATCAAACTCAATTTTGAGATAATTGTGATTTAACTTTGATTGTTTTTGTTTGAGCAAGCATGTGTGTAGCCCAAATGAGTTAACTACGCATCCAAATGTGTTAAGAATGTAATGATTTTATGAGCCTTGGGCCGCCCGAGCATGGCCTGAGGTCCATATAATTAAGTTGAGCCAGGCTCGGGCCTTAATATTTGAATTTTTTCAAGGCCCAATGATGTAGTACAAACCCAAGAATACCTGAAAACTTGTATGGCATCAAGTACTTGAGTACTCAATTTCTATGTCAAAGATTTCCCTTCAAACAAAAGCTAACAACAGCCTAGAATTCACTTCAGTCCCCACTTAAAACATTCAGTCAAACACTTTGTAAGCACAATAAAACCACACATCTGTATGCACCCAAATAATGGCTGAGTGATGGCTTCAATTCATGATCAAAGGCCTCAATTCCAAGGCAGCCGAAAGTCTTGGGGTTGATAGTTCTGATTGAGATTCCTAAAATAGCAAGAAGGTTATGCTATGTATGGCCACATGATGCAGTACAAGTCACAAAACAGCTCTTAGTTCACTTCAGCCCAATAACAAGGGTCAAACCATAATCATGATGCTCTCAAGCATTCAATCAAACACCCATGAGGCACAGGCACCTTCCCACAGACCACAAAGTATAGACAACCCTCACAACTTATAGAACCCCTCCCTAAGCAATCCTGTGATCAGCACCCCAAAGTAAAGCCAAAACCTTCAAAATATCTCTCTTAGGAGTTTATTCAAATACTTGAACAGCAAGTAATTCCCAGCAGAAAATTAATGTATAAATAATCAATGTTTTTCCCTTCAACTCAAGTAAATAAGGTCACCAATGGATGTCTAGAGTCAGTGGTATATTCCCATGTGTAATTGGATACTAAGAAGGCAATAGAGTATCAAACAATCAAAACTCAAAGAGGAAAAGTCTGGCCACAGGTATAGTCCCACCTATGCTTCCATGTAGGGATGCAAACAGACCGGATTCAGAACGGATATGAGCATATCCTTTCTGTACCCTATTCTAACGGATATTATAAAACTATACCGTATCCTAACTGCTTAAATAATTTGAATTTTGGACCGGATTTCAGATAGCCAGAAAAATTAGGTAATTTCATATATGTCATCACTGTCGCCAGTGTGGTCTTCCCTAACCCATGTTTATCCTCACCAAAATCTCTGATGTCATATGGCTTAGCAACGATGTCGGATGGAGCAAAACACCATATCTTCTCCTATGTGGTGGGTGTGAACTTCCGCCATTGTGACATAGTTGTGGTAGTACCTGTGGGTGCCACCATGGACCAAGATAGAACAAATAACAAATCCAGTGGAGACGGGGTGGGACCTATAGCTTAGACAATTAGAGCCCCTTGTGAGAAATAGGTCCAAGGCTGAAAAATATGCAGATTTGACTGATTGCATCAAAAACTCGAGTTCCTTTTGGATTTCCTTCCTGATCAATGACAACTGGTACATTGTCATCATATCGTATTATCATACCATTGTCGCGTTTGAGTCACTGCCATTGTTACTTTGACTCTATAGGTAGGAATAGGTGGGGCTTGCGTAATGTAGTTGTAGTTAAGGTTGCATTGAAGTAGCACTAGCAGGAGCAAACTCATATTAGGCACTGCCACAACATTGACTGTTATAAGGAAGAGGCACAACAACGAAGATCAATCCATCTCAATCTACAAAAAACATTGCCTTGGGCATGCAACCCAAAAAGATAGAAAGACTGCTCGCTCGAAGAAAACTCTTTGAGAGCTTGGTAGTACTTGTGGGTGCCGCCATGGACCAAGATAGAATAGATATGAAGTAAAGAGTTTAGATATTTTTAAGGGTTTTAGTTATTAGGCTATTTAAGATTGTTGGATTAGTTTTAAATCCAACAATCTATTCTCTATATTGTTATATTTTAACGAAACGGATATTTAACAGAATAGATCGATATATATCCGTATCGTATCCGTTTATAACGGATATTTTTATAAACGGGCCTGATAAGCTTATTTTGGATCAGATGCGGACTGGAACACGATCATTTTTCGGATAACTTGCAACCCTACTTCTATGTCCCCATCACCACAAGTATAGTTGTATGGGTTTATGCTATATAAAACATTAAGGAAAGGGGTTTTAAGGCTGGCCACATGGTATAGGGTGTGCTGCTATTGAGGAAAATAAAAACAATAGCCAAAAAAATATGGTTGCTGGAAATTCTGGGCAGCAAGAAAAGTTAATGGAGATATGGTTTTAAACAAGGGTATGGGTTAGTTATGTGTAGCTGATAGGTATGATGTGGATTTTGGGTTTGATATATAAAAAAAAAAAAAAACAAGGAGAATAGAGTGGTGGTGGCCGGCTATTTGTGGTGATGATATAGAGGTTAAGTGATGGAGATGGATGAAGAAAAGATGGTGGAATGAAGATTTCCGGTGTGGAGACAACAAGGTTTAATGGTGGAATTCAAGCAAATAAAAATAAAAAATGAAAAATAGAGAAGAAGAAGATAAGAGATACATATGAGAAATCACCAACTCACGTTACCTTGGACATTACCATCCATGGTCTTCAGCTTGATATCAAGAAGCTTGAAGAAGGAGGAGCACCCACCCACTCATGTAGAGGGAGAGAGAGAGAGAGAAAACCCAGAAAAATCATCACTTTATTCATTCATTCCCAAAGTACAAATCATGGCTGTTTTATAAGCCTAAAAACTCTCTTAAACCTACCTAGCCGTCAGCCACCCACATCATTCCCCGTCTTACCCAAATCATGTGGGAAGCTTTTTCCCTTATAAAACCCTATTCTAAAACCTTTTACAACTTTGCCCAATATAAAAAATTCAAATACCCAACATGTTTACTCTAATAATTAATAAACTACGAAATAACAAAATAACTCTAATAAAAGACTCTAAAACTAACTCAAATGTCCGGATCACACGAGCTTGGTTCGAGCCCGTAATACATAATGGTGGGTCTGTCTCGGGCCTACTATGGCCCCACCCCGGACCCAGCCCTTGCACACCCCTACAAAAGCTTGACAATAGAAGTACTTTATTGCATTCGTGCTATGAAGATCAATTTAGTTGCAATATCTGATTATGTTACACTATTAAAAAAAAAGGAGTAATGAAGAACAACAAAAAAGAGAAAACAAGAAGAAGATTAAGAAGAAGAAAATATAAAAGAAAGAGATGGGGTATTTGTGTCTCTCCCCATGATCCCTAACACTCTAATTTATTTGTAAGGTAATTTGGATAACACTCTTCCTCAAGTTTCTGCATAAATGTCAATCATGCCTAGCTTATTTAATATTTCAAAATAGAAAATGTTACTAACTCCCTTTGTTAAGACAATTTTTAATTGATCTTCTATCTTGACATAAGGTGTGGAAATTTGATTGTTCCTTAACTTTTCTTTAAATAAAATGACAATCGACTTAAATATGCTTCACCCTTTGTCATGTTGAATTAGGTTATGAGCAATTGCTACTTTATTATCACAGTAAAGGCACATAGGTGGTTGAATTTTAAAGCCTAACTAATGCAGTATAATCTTCAATGACGCAGAATCAGTGGGTAAAACTCAGAGAGGGAACTAGAAATTCAAAGGTTGGATCAATTGGATAAAAGGTACTGTTTTTAGAGGCAGACTTAAGGGTCAAAGAGGTTGTCCACTAGGGTACTCGTGGGGCTGAATTAAAGGCTAACAGTAGCCTGATTTTTGGACTGAACAGAGGTACGGATTAGGTACAGATTTAGGCTCTAATCAGGGACTGAATTGGGACTCAACAGTAGGTTACAAAGGGGCAGATTTTGGGTCAGATCTGGGGCTGGAAAGGGGCTGTTCTGCAAGGATTTGAGAGGGTTTAAGGCTTCTAATTAGGTACTGTTACAGACCTAACAGTAGGCTAAAAAAGGGGCTAAACAGGCTGGTTTGTGGGATAGACTAGGACCTAGTTATGAGACAGATTTAGGAATCAAACTAGGATAGATCTATGGGATGTTTCTGCAGGTGCCGCAGGAGATGTTAAGGGAGATTGTGAGTTCTAGAGATAGAGAAGAAATGGTTAATCCAAGAAGGGTTGCCGCAAGGCTTGGACAAGATGTTCATGGGTTTGGAACAGAAAAATAGCAGGGAAGAAGAAAGAAATACAGCAAGAGAATAATGTAGAAAGAGCGAGAAAAAGAAAGGGAGAGGGATTTGTTGATTAGATTGAGAAGAGAGAGAAAAAAAGGGAGAGAAGAAAGACTTACTCAAGGGAGGAGGAGGAGGACGAGGAGGAGAGAGAATATAGGGGAGTCCATGACTCAACCTAAGAAGGAGATAAGGCTATAGGCCACCACCTACAATCATACATGTGATTCACTTCAAAATTCAAAACATAATTCACTGATTTTTTTCCATATGTTGAGATTGCCTTTATAAGCTTACAAGAATTTGAAATAATCATAGAATCCTAATCTAAGCCAATCTCTCAGACTGTAGGACTCTTACTTATAAAAGATTCCTACTTTAATTAAACTTTCCAAACTATTTAACTTCTAAAAGATTAAAATTCCTATAAAAGGACTCCTAAGTAGCCACACTTCTTGGCAGTCGACCAAGGCTGTTGGGCTCCATAAGGAATCAAACAAAATCTCCTAAATATATGCCAACTCATGGGACTGTTGACTAGGATGGAATGGACTACACAATTTTGACTTTTGACTCCTAATTAGACTCAAAGAATGTCCTACATGACCAGCACATGTGAGCCCCAATTGTGGCTGATTTAATAGTCCAAAAAGGCTAAAAACAACATGGTTGCCGTGTACTACAAATCCCCCTAATATTTTGGCAACTTTGCCTTATTAAACATGACCCCATAAGGCCTAAATAATTATAAAAAACCCCTGGCCATTAAAAATGCCTTATCACAAATAAAACCCATCATAAACTACTCTAACGATTTAGACCATGCTTGGGCCTATCCATGGTCATCAAGTTTCTTCTTCTTCACACCATATGCTCCTGCATCATTCAACCAAGAAGTCCACACACCCCATTTGCGTTAAATTTAAACTCTACTTATCTTATTTCGCCAAGTTACCGGATTTTCATCAAAAGTACAATATTTAGAGGTCTACTTGTCATTAATTAGCCCAATCTGCATTAATAAATGCCTTTACCTTCATATGCCTCATCTAGCAAATAAAACTCCCCTTCCAGGAAATGAATTCAAATATCTAAAACTCTATATGTTGTTTCTAGATGTGAAGCCCGAGGTAAATGCATAATAAAGCAGCCATGATAACTTTGTTGCAAGTGATAATTTTTCTCTAATAGAATTCATGTTTATCACCAATACAAAAGTCTCCTAGTAATCGTTTTCATAAGTCTAAGTAAGTCCTTTTGTCACAAGTCTTGCCTTACACCTTTAAATGATCCATTGGACTCACACTTCACTTTGTGCCCTGATGCAAGACTAAGATTCTTGGACAAAGTGTAGGTGGAATGTGTAGAGAACATCAAACCCAAATTAAAACTAAGAAAGAAAATATAGAGAAGAAAGGATTACCTAGGCCTCCACTTAGCTCCCATAAATCCCATGGGGGGAAATCACTCCTAGTTTTGGTTCTACCACACACACTCATGCTAAAGTTTCAACATTGAGAAAAGGGAAAAAAAAAATCAGAAAATTACATTTAAAATTAATCATCAATCCCATTTCTAACATGGGGAAGGTTTATAATATCTCCTACATTACGAAAATTACACATTTCAGCCCATTAAAACACAAATTTAACAACTAACCCCCAATACTAAAATAAAGAAATTCATAAATAACTCCCTAAACTCCACTAATTTCAACAAAGACCCTACTTTATTAAACCTTTAAATAAGACCACCTAAAACTTAAAATATGCTGAAAAGTAAATAAAAATAAATATAAAACAACTTTAAAACATGTTTCACACTATCAAATATGATCCTCCATTGCATGGGACCTACCCACTCACAATGTGGGTCCCACGTGCAGATCCTTGTCATTTGCATCTTACTAGTTGTTTCACTCTAGGAAGAACTATAAGCTTCCATGTATCATTCTTTTCTAAAACCTACATTTCACACATATTGCTTCCTCCTACTTAGGTTGAGAAGAGAAACTAAAACATAAGGCATTGAAAATAAGATGGAGACCTACAAACGAATGATATGATATAGTCGATGAATGATAAGAAACATTATTTTAAATATGATGTTAGCAAATGAACGATTCTTTTGTGAAACTGAAAAATGAAGATCAAAATTGTCAACAATAGGTGTTAAGGTTAGCGGAGTCAATCATTGTCTTCACTTATTTTCAATATGTTATCATGTTTCTTCACTTGGAACTTTCTTAAGGTCTTAAAGAACTACTAAAGACAATAATAGCCTCCAAATCACCTAATCCAATCCTTTACATAAGGTGGATGGGAAGCAATCATGCTTGTTCAAAGCCTCAATCATTGCTTGCTCAGTGCTTGGGGCCCTTAAGAAATGGTCTAGTTGTCCGGCATGTATTTGGCACACCTTCAACCTAAATGTTAACCTACTCATTTATTAGTTTGGCTAAAGTGATTTTAATAAATAATGCCAATCTGATCATTGTCATGAACTATAGAACATACATGAATATATAATTGGTGGTCCAACCTAAATTCACATTTTTATCTTATATCTTCAGGCATTCTACAGATCGTGAAGTTGCAATTATGATGATTATGGCTTATCTGTCATACATGTTGGCTGAGGTATTAAAAAGACTTGAAAGTTAAATATTTTCTTTTAGAGCTCTAGTTTTGACTAAATTAAGTTATTTGACTACAGATTTACCATGATATCAGTTCCATTATTTTTTGCTATGCTTTCCCATGTAGAATTGCATAGATAGCTTTTTCATATATTTTGAAAGTATCACTGGATTTGTTTTATAGATATTCTAAATTATAAAGATTCTGAAACCATGAGGGATTATAGGGGTAAAGTTAATTATAAAAGGAAGAAAATGACGAATAACATGGGAATTCCTTGTGCCCCTCATCAATTAAATGCTCCAATTTCAATTATCATCTTAATGCAACAATCATGATATTGGATTTGTAGTTAATTACTTCATCTATTTGTTTACTAGATTTTCATGCAATGATTCTATGGTATTATATTTTTTGACAATGACTTTTTTTTCCTGACAGCTATTGTCTCTTAGTGGGATTTTGACAGTTTTCTTTTGTGGCATTGTCATGTCACACTATACATGGCAC
>JAOXJP010000008.1:14141285-14151380 GCA_025762735.1 Platanus orientalis | reverse complement strand
CTGGTAGTTTGAGTTACTTCTAAATTGCACTTTATTCACTTCCTGACCACTTCCCCAGGCATGTCCAGGGGTCATTTCCTATTAGTCATCAGTTGACACTTGATAGTGGAATTCACCATTAAGGCATGGACATGTTTGGTTGGTTAATGCAGCATCTGATACTCTGGGGAGTGATTGCTAACTGATGATTTACAGGTGTCTTTTAAGATAATGGGGGCAACACTGTCAGGAATGTCAATTGATCCAAAATCGGTTAGTCATTCTCCTTTTTAATTTTTTTCTCATGTTCCATGCAACTTTGTTGGTCGTGAAAACCTTTTACCATTTTGCGTATTCCATGCTGCTTGTTTAGAAAGAAAATACACTGGTAAATGAACTAATGAAGTATCCTTGCCTTAACAATGCTTGAATTGAATTTGCTCTTTTTTTTTCTTCATTTGTTTGATATGCCTTTCTTCTCTAAAGAGGTAGGGGGGAGGGATTAAACTTCACTATATATTGACTGCATTTATATTTCTTGTTAAATCTTTTTAAAGTTAATATTCTTCTATCCAAATCTAAATCTTCCTTTTGTAGTTCTTGTCTATATGTCGGTCACTATTCTTATTTCTCTGGGCTTGTGTGGTTTCTCAATGATGCCTTTCTTTTCTATTTCTCAATCAAATTTCGCTTCACCTTTCTTAATTCATGCCCAGTGACGGTTCAAATCCTACTTCATCTTTTGTATGTCTCTCTTTTTGGAGATGCATAGGATGGTATATGAACCTATCATTAATATGGACCTCCACATCTCACAATGATTACCACCATTTCTTTGGAACTCAATACCATTTTCGAACCTTAATGATGAAAATTTTCTCAGGTATATGTTAGCTTTTCGAAATGGGTTCCCAGCTCTGATTTTTGGGATGTTAGTAGTTTCCCTCACCGTGTAAATGTATGAGGCGTTAATGCTCAATTACTCTCGTATTGTTATTAAATCATTCTAGTGGAAAGGCACATCACTCATGCAATGCATGTGCATTTATTTTGTGGAGTATAATTGGGTTATTAAGAAGATTAGTTTCGATTTTAATTCTTCATTGGGTGTGGTCAGTAGAGAGGGCGTGTCACTGGAGTGAAGCTTCTCGTGATTTTTCTTTATAACAGTAGATATATCAGATACTTCTTAGTAGCTTCTTCATTAGATTATATATTTAAATAATTTGTATATGGCATGCAGATTAGCATTTACCCATCTGTTAAAGCACCAGTGGAGTTCTCAACTCAGGTATGCTCAACTTTGAAACTGAATCTTCTATCATTTGTTGTCTTATTTTCTTTCAGGCTTTGCTAGAGCCAAAATGTGCTTATATTAGTGCTTTTGGTGTTATAAAGTGCTTGTTGGTTGTACTAAATCTAGGAAAATTTGACTCTTCGTGGTACGGAAAAAAATTGATTGGCAATTAAATTGAAGAAAGATTTTATATCATAAATGTTGAGTTAAAAATCAGGAGGGAAATGAGGCCCTTCAATATATATTAATTTTTAACAATTCCAATTGCCTACTCCACTGATCATAGGTTGATATGGTTAGAATCAGTACTCACATAATTCCTTATATACTCTTTTTCTTTCAACAGCAGGCATGGCCATCATTGCCTTTATAATCCATAACTTTTGGCGAGATGTGTTCTGTTCTTCCTCTCAGTGCTTTTAAGTATGCCACGTGGAGGCTGTCATGGATAACACAGCCTGTCCATTTGCTACTTGATACTCTGGATGAGCAACATGAATTGTGTAATTGTTCATGTCAGCACCATACCTGACCATGCGTTACACTTTTCCCTTGCGAGTGGTAGCCTGTGGGTTTCTTGACTTTGTTTTGAATAATCAAGGCCTGAAAGTGAAACTTTTTGCCATTTGGCTGTGGCTCTTAGGCATAAACTTTCCAGATGGAGAGTGGTTGATGTGACAAAATATGCAAACCATTTTTGGGCTTCATCTCAGGAGCCACTTGTGCTTCTACTAGATTCTGAGCCTGTTCTCCTTTTAACAGCGTAGACCTGGCCTCCTATTTATCTTTATTTATATATTGGTAAAACTTCCCATTAATTATCAGTGATGTGGTTATATAAGGATGCATCTTTACAAATAAGTGTCTGCATCAATAATGGTGGATTAGTCACCCAAGACGATGCCGTTGAATGATTTATTCCATTTCTGGCTAGCTCATGTGTTACTTTATTCAAATTTCTGTGGACATGACAAACTCCTTACATATCCTATTACAGTCCTCCATGTGATGCAAGGGCAATCTATTAAATCCTTACTTTATGGATTTATTATTTGCTGTGAATCTCCCTTAATTATTGGTTTCTTCACTCTTAAAGATGCTTCCATACTCAACCTCATTAGAAGAGCTTCATATTCAGTCCCCGAAGGAAGAAGAAACCTGGTCATTGGCGGAAATCCCCAAATGGAAAAAGGAAGGAGTCTTGGTTTGCCAACAATACAAAACCCAGACCTGGGTCATATAAAGCAGCGCTAGTTAATCTAAGTTCGCCACAACCCACACGAGGAGGTTTTACTTCAAAATATGGGAGGCCTCAAAGTTCTGGTGGTGGACGCAGCAAAGGTGGAGAGCAGAAAGCATGTGATGCAGTCTTGCTTGGTGGAGTGCTTGGTTGGGGAGAAGCCTAGCATCCCTGCATTACTCCAATGGAGGAAAAAGCTTGGAAAGTCACCGGTGAGCTAAAGATAAAACGACTCCCTAGTGAGCTGCTACTGTTTGAATTTCCATCGCTGGAGGAAGCGACAAGGGTGCTAGCTGAGTGTAAATTTGGCTGGCAAGGAGTATTACTTGATGTCTGGCACCCAAGGGCTGGGTGTAAAGGCTTTGGAATCCAGGAAGAGGGGATGTGGATTCGTGTCTTTGGAATTCATATTCACTTGTGGGGGCTACCAATGTCTAGGCGAGAGGGTTCCTAGGGGCTGATCGCTGCAACGCGTACTCCCTAGAATGGAAAAGAATCCGAGTGAGAAACTCTAGTGATATTGCACAAGATGTTTGGATTGCAGATGATTTGCATGCTTTTAGATTATCCATCTAGCGTGAAGACCTCCCTGAAATTTGGGGGATAAGGAAGCTGAAGCCAATGGAGGAATGCTTGTTTAGAAGAAGGAAAGATAAGGAGAAGCAATTGCAAGGCTTTACCAATAGAGGCTTGTACAAATCCAAGGAGCTGAGGGGTTAATATAGAAATCTTCGGTGAGAACGAAGTTTGGGCGGTATTTGTAAGTACGGAATAGGCATGCACTCTGGAAAAGTTGTAAATTTATTTCAAAAGGACAGATCAACTCAGGCTGCAAAGAGAGGGTCTCAGGGCTGTGATTCGAAGTCACTCTCGGACTCGGATTTGGATCTCTCTCAAGGATCTCTTATCCCACTTTGGCCGTAGAAGAGGGTGGATCAGCCTAAAGCATGTGGGCCTAGGGCCCATTTAAATAGTAAATCTTGATCCAATGCCCGTCAGCCTAGGGCCCAATCAAAAGGCAATTCGCTATCTAAAGCCCGATCCAATTGCTTAGGGTCGAGAGACGGTTAGATCAAAGTTGTGGGTCAAAGACGCAGAAGATAAAAAATGAAGCTCCCATGGGATAGGGCGTTGGAACACTCCTCTAGAAAGGACTTGACCGCTCGTCCTAAGGTTGCCAACAATCCTTTGTTGGGAGATCGACATCCAGCGAAACCTGTAAGAAGGGCTGTTGAGGACAAGGGATTGTCATTTTTTTAACGATAAACGGTTCCTCACACCAAATAGAACGCCACTCCCTCTCTACCAACTCAGCGCTAATAGAGATCCAGTCAAAGAATGATCTATAGATATAAAAAATAATCTCTTCTAGGCTCCTCGTCTTCCCCGTAAAGATTCTAGAGTTCCCTTCCTTCCAAAGACCCCAATAGATGGCCCTCGGTAGGAAAGATCATATGAGAGCAGACAAACCCTCTAAATCATGGATCCATCACCCTGAAATCAAATCAAAAAAATGGGAGGGAAATGACCAAGAAATATTAAGATGAGAAATGAAGAAATCCCAAACCTGGTAAACCAAAACACGATGAGCAAATAAGTGATCCACTTATTTTCATCCATTAGACACAACACATCTTTTTGCCAAATTCCAACCCCTACTTTGCAGATGGTCAAGGATGAGAATTTTATCTAAGACAACATTCTACAAAAAGAAACAAACTTTTGATGGGATACCTAGAATCCAAATGCCTTAAGGGAAATAACCCATTCTCATACCCAACCATTTCCATATAGAGAGACTTAGAAGAAAATCTACTGTTCCTAGAAAGAGTCCGATCCAAACCATCCACTAGACTTGGGTCAGGCCCCCTAAACCCTTCCAAGAAGTTCAACAATCTGTATAATTCATCAATCTCCCAATCATTCAAATCTCTACAGAGCCTCGACATCCAGACATTCCTCCCTTCATCGAAAGAGTTAGCTGCAAACTCCCTAGGATAAATGGCCAAGGAAAAAAGAGATCTGAAAGAATCCTTCAAAGGAACCTTTCATATCCATCTATCCTCCCAAAATATAATGTCTCTCCCTGATCCTAATTTGAATCGGACTTGGTTCCAAAAAAGGTCACTCAAATTCTGAATCGATTTCCAAATACCACAACCATGCATAGCTTGAACCCTTCTCGACTCCCAAACAGAAGTTAAACTAAATCTATCTGCCACCACATGACACCATAGACTATCCCTTTCATTTCCGAACCTCCATAGCCATTTGACTAACAAGGGATTGTTATTAGAGAGGGTGATTCTCTGATTGAGTCATCAAAAGGGGATGGCTTCTTGTAATTGAGTCTCTCCAGAGAGTTTCTTGTTGTATTCTAGTTATTTTTTAATAATAAAATTCGTGAATTACCCAAAAAAAAAAAAAAATCAGAGAGGGTGAATCTCGACAAGTAAAATGAAGCAAATCAAAAGTTCAAGGATAAGGGAAAGGCGTTTTGATATCTCTTGAAGCCAGTGAGGAAGGAATAGAGGAAGGGGAAATAATTGGTGTTTGATGGGTGTAGATGTTTGAACTATGCTAGTAAGGGTGAAGAATCTCATTGTGAGGAGCTTCTTTCATCTGAAAAGCCACTGGATCCAGTGTATGGGGCAAGAAATCATAGTTTTGTTTGAGACAAGAAGCTGGTTCGATGAAGTCTTGCAAGTGGGGTGATTTATCTTCCGAAGAAGTAGAAATGGGAGAAGATGATTTTTCTGATTGATCGTATCATGAAGGGGGAACTTCGATCACATCAAGGGCTTCTGATGATGAATGTGGGAGATCTGTTATGCAGTGCGAGGCTGATTTGGTTAACTACAAACCCATTATGATGTTGCTATCGCCAACTTCCTTAAGATGGGTGTTGAAATAGGTTATGGAGGTGAGTAAGCATTTAGGGGTTTCTTTCAAGGGGTTAGAAGAGAAAGTTGAAGATCTCTTTAGGGAGATTGAAAGATGGAGAAACTGGAGCCCTAGAAGCAGAGGTAGAGGAAGACCTAGAAGATCGGCTGGAAGTAGAGACAGAGCTCTAAAAATTGGAATCATCTGTGAACTATGACTTCCAAAGTAATGGAGGGGGAAGCAGCAGGGGAAGGAAGGGGGTACTGTGCCAATTGGTAATGATGAATCTCAACATCCTCTGGGAATTGTAGGGGGTTGGGGTAGGAGAGTAGGTGGTGTGTCTAGGATATGTGTTGAAAATGGAAAGTAGATGTTTTTTCTTTGTAGGAGATGCTGATTACAAATTTCTCTTCAAGGATGGGGACTGATTTATGGGAAAGGTGGCTATTCTCATTTGTTCATAAGAATACTGAGGGAAGATCTGGGGATTTGTTCATAAGACACTCTGTCAAGGTGGAAGAGCATTTAGTAGGAAAATTTTGTCTCTGTTCTATGCAAATACAAAGTTGCTGATGGTTTTGTAAGGGCTTTTACAGTCAATTATGGCCCTCGTGCTTGTGTGGATAGAGGGAGACTTTGGGTAAAATTGATCAAGATGAATGAGAAATGGTCGGTGCCTTGGTGTATGGGTAGTTATTTTAACATTATCTGTTTCCCTTCTGAACATAAAGGTGGTTGCCATTTCTCTTCCCAGATACACCATTTCTCGGATTTTATAAATAGTCTTGGTTTGATTGACATGCCTCTTTGGGGGGCAGATTTCACTGGACCAGTAAAGAGGAGCAGCTGCGTATGAGCAGACTGGACAAATGCTTGGCGTCGGTAGAGTGGGAGAACCACTTCCCAAGTATGTTGCATGAGGCTTTCCCAACCTGGCTTCGGACCACTTGCTTATTCTTCTATGGCATAGAGTGGTAAACTGGGAGCCCATCCCATATTGATTTGAGCTCATGTGGCTTGAAGCCCTGGGATTTCAGAATTTGATTAAGGAATGGTGGGAGATGCCCCCCCCCCAATTGAAGGCATTGCGGTTATAAATTTGCTCAAAAGCTAAAACTTCTCAAAGAAAAGATCAAAGTGTGGAGTAGGGATATTTTTTGGAAGATTGGAATCTTAGGGAGATCGCATTCTAGAGGTCATTGCATCCATTGTTCGCAACGCTCAAGTCCAGCCCCTATTGACTCAAGAGACAAATGAGTATTTGGGGGCCAAACTTGAGTATTCTATGATTCTCTGAATAGAAGAAATGAGTTGGCACCAGAAATCTACAGTGGCCTACCTTAAGGGTGGTGATCGAAACACAGATTTTTTTTTCTTCACAAAGTGGCTTCATTAAAAAGGAAAAGTAACACTATTTCCCACATTAAAAGTGGCGACAGATGGATTGAAAATGAGAATCAGCTGGAAGATCACATTGTGGAATTTGTACAGGGAGCCTTTCTGTGAGCGCCTGAGCATTGATGGAGTCAAGTTTGACTGTATCTGAAGGGAGGAAGCGGATTGGCTGGAGAGACCTTTTGAAGAGGAGCAAATTGTGGCTGCTTTGAAGAGCCCCTAGGATGATAAGGCTCTAGGCTCGGATAGTTTACCTATGAGATTTTATGCAGTATTCTGGGATGTCCTTAGAAAAAATGTGCTTGAGATGTTTTCTGAATTTTTTGCATCTTAAACTCCATTTTCCTTTGATTCCTAAGAAAGTGGGTGCAATTGACATAAGAGACCTTAGACCAATTGGCCTCATCGGGAGTTTGTATAAATTGCTATCGAAAGTGCTTGCTTCCTTGCTGAAGGACGTTCTAGAGGATATTATTTCCCCTTCCCAAAGTGCATTCATCAGGGTCCACCAGATTTTGGGCTGCTCTTTGATTGCCAATGAATGCATTGACTCCCACTTAAAGGAGGGCTGGCCTGGGATCCATTGTAAAGTTGACATGGAGAAAGCGTACAGCCACATAAACTGGAACTTCCTTGATTAGATCATTGATGGAATGGGTTTTGGTCAAAGATGGCAGTCTTGGATCAAAACTTGCATCTCCTCAGCAATCTTCACGGTATTGATTATTGGGGTTCCACATTTTTTTTCTTCCAAAAGTAGTCGAGGCTTGAGACAAGGTGATTTGCTTTCTCCTCTATTGTTCATCATTGTGTTTGATTTGCTTCAAAGGTTCATGCAGAAGGCAGTTGAAACAAATTTGATTTTGGGTTATAGGATCGGCTTCGAGGGTATTTTTATAGTGCTCATCCAATTTGCGGATGACTTATTTTTATTGGAGGATGACCCTGAGGAATTTCGAGTCTTCAAGGTGTATCTTTCTTATGATGGGAGTGAGTAACAGGCCTCCTAGGGTATTCCTATAAAGTTCTCTTGATTACCGTTCAAAAAAAAAAAAAAAAAACAGGCCTCAAATTTAATCTTCAAAAATCGAAAGTAATGGTGGTGGGAGAAACTTCCAATATGGTTGAGATTGTTGAAATTATGGAAAGTGAGACTGCTACTCTTCCCTCTTGGTTCCTTGGTTTGCTTTTCGGTCATAGACACAAATATGTTGCAACTTGGGACCCTATCTTGGAAAGATTACGTAGGAAGCTATCTTCTTGGAAAGGTAAATGGCTTTCTAAAGGGGGGAAGCTTACTTTGATCAAGACTCGAGTGTTTTTTGTGGGGTCCCTAACTATGTCCTCTCTTTATTTGAGCTTCCAGCTGGTGTTGCTTCCAAAATAGAAAGGATGCAAAGGGACTTTTTGTGGCATGGTCCTTTGGGTGAAAAGAAGAACCATTTGGTGGGATGGAATGAGATTTGTCTTCCCAAGGAGGCTGTTGGTTTGGGGCTGAGGCCCATGCTTTTGATGAACAAAACTTTGCTTAGAAAATGGCTATGGCACTTCGGATCGGAAAGACGAAGATTATGGAGAAGGGTGAATTGTTTTAAGTATGGAGAGGAGGCTGGGGGTTGGTGTCGCAGACGCCCTATGGGTCCTTATGGGTGCGGGGTTTGGAAAATTATATGCAAGAGGGTTTTTGAATTTGAAAGGCTTGTTATTTTTAAAGTTAACAATGGTCAAAGTTCGCTTGTGATGTGCCACTTTGTATCCTTTATCCTTCTTTATTCTCGCTGGCTTTAAATAAAGAGGGCATGGCTAAGGATTTTATAATTAGATCAAGATCATTCTGTTCTTGGGGTTTGCACTTTCATCGCAATCTCAATGACTGGAAAGTTGAGGATGCTGGCCGTTTGATGAACCTTCTTGGTTCGTATGATTTAGGTATTCTGGAGGAGGATTGCATGGTTCAGAAGGGTAGCAAGAATGACATTTTCTTGGTTAACTCCTCCCATTTGTGAAAGATTGTTTGTCCCTTTGTTCCCGTTCTCTCGCTTATGGAATCTTATTATGCCTTCCGAGATTAGCTTCTTATGGCTGGCTTTTCTTGGTAGAATTCTGACTTTGGACCTGTACATGTCTCATGGTTTGATGATTCCAAATAGGTGCATAATGTGCTACTCTGATGAAGAAACGGGCAGATCACCTTCTTGTCCACTGTAAAGTGGCTTTTCCCATCTGGTGCTCATTGCTTCGAAGACTTTGTAGTTGGGTTTTCTCTCAGTTAAAGATGTTTTTGCCTCTTGGAATATGCTGGAGAGAAGTTGTTGGAACCATAAAGGAAAAGCTCATATGGGATGCTGTCCTGTTTTTAATTTGTTGGGGCCTTTGGTTGGAAATAACTAGACGTACTTTTGAAGGGTTGTTGATGGAGCCTCATAGGATTGGTGACAATGTGTGGTCTTTGTTGTGCACATGGACCTCGATCTTTCCCTTATTCAAAGATGTAAAATTCCAAGATTGAATTTTTGAGTGGGAGTCTTTGGTGTGGGGATTGTAATTGTTTTTTGTTGATTTTTTCTTCTTGCTCTCAAGCTCTCGTGCTTGTAGTTCACTTCTGGCTCTTCTCTGATATATTTCCTTGTCTATCTAAAAAAAAAAGAGTAGATAGTGTTTTCCTTCCATTTCTTGCTGTTGTTAATTTCCCTTCATTATTCCTCAATATTATTCTGAAAACAGACAATTCTTTGCTTCTGAAGTGGTCCCGTCAAAATGAAGTCTTAGAAAATCTGCCAGCAGTCGCCTGTTCCTTGAGTACCTCCCTTTGCCTGAGGATGATCTCTAACTCTATGAGTCTGCAAGAGAGATCAAGAGTCTTATGAATATTAAATGTTTTTTTTTTTTTGATAAATGAATGAATATTAATTGTTTCATCACTATATATCAATCCATTCCCGTTTTTCCAAATATTCCAACACATAACAACTATTGATTCAATAGCATATGTTCTTTCGTGTATTTAAAGAGAACCATTTCTTAAACCATTCCATAAAATTTGTAGACATATTTTTGTTTTTTCTTAGTGAAAGAAAAGAAGCAAGCCAAATTTTAGATACTATTGAACATTTAACTTAGCCATGTAGAGTAGTTTCATTTTCTTGTTTACAAATTGAGCACAGTGGATTGACATTTATATTTCTTTTTTGAGGATTTTCTTTCATTGGTGTAGCTTCTTAACAAGCTCCCCATATGAAATGTTAAAATTTAAGTGGTATATTCAATACCCATATATATATATATATATATATATATATAT
>JAOXJP010000008.1:14128460-14141185 GCA_025762735.1 Platanus orientalis | reverse complement strand
GGAACTCAGACCAGTACAAAGAGTCAAACCCCTAGACCCCCGGGTCTAGACTTCTCCTCTTCACCCGAAGAGGAGAATCGATGTCCAACTCCATCGGTTAGCCCCGAGTTGGTGGCGACTCTAAGAAAATCCTAACCCTCTTGTAAAAGGGTTAGCAACCTCTTACGCACCGGCCTCAGGCACCGAAGAGTGGACCCGAAAACCACGGGCGGGCAGGGGCATCCGAACCCCTCCCGAATGTCGATGTCTACAAAGGCCAAGTACTTAGCCTCGACCTCTCGAGAGGCTTCCTCCCACATCTCCCGTCTCTCCCTCTCCCTCTACCTGTTGAACTCGAGGCGCACCCATCTAGGGTCTCCTCCACCATTTTCTTCCTCGTGCTCTCTACGGTCATCTTGAGGTCGTTCTCGGCCTTAATGCCATCGATCCTCTTGGTCCTGAGCTCTTCCCTAGCCCGGGCAATCTCCACCTCGGAATCTCATAACTGAGCGCTCAAATTCTCGGTATAAGCTTCCTACTTGGCCGCCTTCTTGGTCAGACTGGAGCGAGAGTCCTCCGACCACTGAAGCCTCTTCTTGAGGCCAACAACTTTGGACTTAGCCTCCTGCTTGAGAGCCATGTACTCGTTCCTGGCTTTAACGAGGCAGTCGAGATTATTTTTCTTGAGCTGCTCATAGTACTTATACCTCTCGATAGAAGTAGCCATCAGAGCCACGGTTTGTGCAGAGAAGAAGAGAAGAGGGAATTGTAAACCAAGTTAGAATTAACAAAATTAACAAACGACCTAGTAAGGAAAAACATAACATTTCCAAGGGGCAGAACTTCTTACCTTGGCCATATAGTGCATCATGTCCCGATGCACACCGGCCAAAGAAAGGCGCTTCCTCAAATACTCGATGTCGGTGGGAGGGATGTTGTCGAGTAGGTGATCGCCCCCGAGTCCAGTCCTCAATAACCAGGAATCTGGCCCAATGATGGAATCGTCAACTTCTTGAGTGGGGGCTGATGTGGACATTGCAACAACGGAAGAAGGACCCTTAGGAGTCAGGGAAGGAGCCGGAGGAGCCATGGGGGCTGAGGTCTCGGCGATAGAGGCAGCGGAGATGGCCGGAGGGGTAGCCGGCTGGGGAGTCACGGCTAGAACCATGGTCGTTTGGGGAGAAGAAGGACCCTCGCCATCCTCGTCCAAGTTGACGGTTGGGATGGCAACGGAGATGGGAGTAGCCAAAGGTGCTAGTGTTACCTTAGGGGCAGGGGGCTGGGAAGGTGCCCCGGGGGCTACGGGGAGCTTCCTCTTCTCTGAGGTAGTAGCCCCCCCCCCACCCGGGCGGCCGCCTATTGAGCAGTTTTTTTTGCCCCCTCCCTGATCTCCTTGGCCTTTGACAGAAAACTCTTGTCAGTCTTCATCGCACACCCAAGGTCAAAGATCAATAAAAAGAGAAAAAAAAGGGCAAGGTGGTTAGATTTAAAAAGAAAAAGAAAAAGAAGAAGAAAAAAGAAAAAAAAAAGAGAGAGAAAGGGGGAAGAAATCTAGGCTACCCATGTTGGGGCCAAAGCCGCACTGGAAAAGCCGCTCGGGAGTGACAAGGTCCGGAAAGGCGTGGATGGGATAATTTATCATCTCCCGAATGCGGGCTTCTTCCTTGTCAGACACCTTGTCCGCCTCGAGAGTTAAAAAATAAGACAAGAACCCAGTCAGAAAGATACAAAAAAAGAGAGTAAGGGTACGGGTAAGATACAAAGCTGGATTAATGACTTACCTATTGAGCTAATGGTGGACACCCATCCCTGGTCGGACTTCATCTCGAGGTCCTCATCCAGAAGGGATTCCCAACCCTCACCGGAAATAAAAATATATCAGGTTTTTCACCCACTGTTTGAACTCGGGAGAGTCGTCACCAAAGTGAGTGCCGGGTCCTGACTAGTGAAAAAGAACCATCCCGGTTCTTGCTCCTTCAGTTGGTAACAACGAAAAAACTCGTTGAGGTTAAGAGGATGCTTCCCCTCAAAGGCTAACTCCCATAGGATCATGCATCCTATGGTGATCCTCCAGGTGTTGGGCATCAACTGCCCTGGTGCCAGACCGAGACAGAACAATAGATTTCTAAGAAGCCTAGGAACCGAGAACCAGAGACCCGCCATTAAGGTCTGTTCATACAGCGCCACGCTACCGAGCGGTAATGAGTCAGGGTTCTCTCCCCCAATTTGGAACTGTACAAAGCAGCCCTAAAATCCCCCTCGGGAGCAATCTCCCCGGTAGCCCCATGGGCACTAGTTGGAGCTGGCTCAGTGGCCTGCTCCGCGGGATCCTATCGGACCTCAAAGAGGTCATTGGCCCCATCCACCATGTGATCAATAGAATCCTTGGACACCATTCTAACGACTATGACAACTCGGAAGAGTACGAAAGAGTAAGATAAAAACTACATAAACGATATTATGCCAAGAAATAGAAAATACCATGGGAAAGTGGTAATTGAGAACTCTAAAACAATGGAAAAACAAAACGGCTAAAATGCTGGGAAACGACAAAAGAAAAAAGAGAGACAAAGAAACGAATAAGCAGGGAAGTAGTGAGAGGAACTATACCTGGAGAAAAAAAAGGGGCGAACTTGCAGGGATGGAGAAGAATGTGAATAGCTCTGGGAAGGCGATACTAGCGCGAGCACTGGGAATCGCCGGGAACAGTTAGTAGCGAAAGATTGAAGACAAAGGAAAGAAAAATAGAGAAAACCTGAGAAATACCGAAACATGTATTTATAGGAGGCTCGGGGAACTCTCGACCCTACACGTGTCGCGAATCCTAAGGTCGGTGAAATAGACCTGAAAAACGAGGCGGTGCACAAATCTCAAAAAGGTTCAAACATTTGAATCCAACTATCGGATGACGCGGGATTTGAAACAACATGAAGGCTGACATGACTCGTGATTAACGCAGACACGCCCTCTTGATTACCTGAGCTCATTGAATGCGAGGCTATCATGAGCACTCATCCCCAGTCAGTATCGTCTCGGTAACTGAAGAGACGCGTCGCCCGCGCAAGGGTGATAGATAACAGTTAAAAGCAATTTGTATTCCTGGGCATCGTGAACTCGGACTCTGGAATAGGGGGCAACTGATGGGGAAAATCATACCTAGAACCTTAAGAACAAACCTTGATAGCCTGTCAAATTCCTGGCCCTAGGTGATGTGTCCCGGAGATTCCCAAGGATGTCCAACTTAAGGACGTACTCACCTGGGCCCTCGACGGAGGAACCACGAGACCTAAATTCCGGTCCCCAATATCTTGTAAAAATCTCTACCAAAACCCAAAACACCCGAGACCCAAAAGGCCACTCGATCCCTCGGGGGGGCCTAAGACCCTCGACCCCCCAAAGCTTGGCTACCCGACCGTTTTTTTGGAACACTAACACCACCTGGGACCTCGATTATATGACTTAAAGGATAAACCTCATTTAGAAACCGTTACACGAATCGCATGGCCTCTGCGACAAATCTGTAATAGGCCTACCAAATCTGAAAAAAGAACAAACATGGTAGAAGAGAATATGCCCTAGATCGTGGGAGGTAGCGACGTACAAAGAATATGGGGGGGCAACAACGTGCGAAGAACAAGGAAGACAACGATGTGCAAGAATAGGGAACAATAATGACGCACATGTATCACCCTAATATACCTTAGCCCAAGTCTATAAATAAATACAACAACTCACTATTTAGGTATGTGACCCTAGAAGCCCTAGCAAGAGAGTTCCTCCTACAGTTCTCCCTACTCTTTCTGACTTGACCATCGGAGAGCTAGAATAAGCACCCCATTGACACTAGCTCCCTGATCCTTCTTTATCTTATGTGTGTAGAGTCCGCCTAATAGAAGACAGGAGACGATTGTGGACCATCTGATTGGTGTAAATGGAGGCCCATCTTCTGATATGCCATCAAGTGATAAAAATATCTCTGTAGTGTATATGGTGAATTATAAACAAACATGTATTGCTTTTGAGAGTAAAAGGGTCCAAAAAAGTGCTCATTTGGACCTTTAGAGATCTGTCTCAAAATAGTCATTCTTATTTATTTTTTTTTATAGGTTTTTTTGTATTCTTCATAACATTTCCTCTTTTTTCTATTTTAATTTTTATCATTGTTTTAAAACCATTTAACTAACAGGAAAATTCTTTACAAAAAAAATTAAAAAATTAAAAAACGAAAAACTCGACCAAGTTATTTTAACTCACTGGATTCCTAGTTAATTCGGTGCTAAAATTGGGATGACATAAGCAACCAGATCACCGGAGTTAAAGTCTAGTTTTCCGTACATCTGGGATGAGTTTTCCGTACGTGTGCTAACTCACTGGATTATTATTATTTTTAGGCAAGTGGTAGTTAAGTCTTAACTTAGAATAGCTCTTGCCAAGCAATATTTCATGGGGAAGACTTATAATTGCATTGTAAGCCCCAGCGATCATGTTCTCACTTTTCTTTTCTCTTTTTTACTATTTTAAGTAATTTATTTATTTAGTAAAATATCCAAATAATCATTTCTTAGAAAATAGAAATGAAGAAGTCCGACAGTGGTGTTAAAGTAAAGGTAAGAAGCAACTTACCATTGGTTGAGCAGAGAGACGCTTCAACAGTAACAGAAAAAAGGAGAAAGAAAATGAAGAAAGGATCGATGTCTTCTCGTTAGCTTTTAAAGATATCTGCTTCTCAGACTTGGAAGGCAAGGAAATCCTTTTAAAGCTTTACGCGCTCTTCCCAAACGGCTTGAAATCCTCTACGCCACCCTTTTTGTGAGCCACTCAATGGCCACACAAGGGGCCTAAAATTCTCTGTGCTGTTTTCTTGTACAATGTCGAGGGCTGAGACACAAGGGAGGTATCATTTCACTTTTTAGAAATGTCACATCACCCCCTCAAAAGTGAAATGATACCTTCCTCTGTTTTGGCTCCCAACCTCACAAGAAGACTCTCCCCCCACACAAGGGGGATCAACTCAGTTTTTGAGATGTCACATCACCTCCAAAAAGTGAATATTTAGATGATGATGTCAGCATTCCCACCCGCGTGTCTCACAACTCAAGGTTTATGGCTTTTAGCACCATAAAAGAAAAGGAGCAAATGCACTGTTCAGAATTTTGTATGTCAAACTATGTTTTGGACATAAAGACTGACACGTGGTGGTTTTTGAACTAAGAAAGGATGTTCCGTCCAGGATGTACCTGTAAGGGGTGTGAGTCTCATGCACTTTTTGGTGGGGTGACACCACCCAGTGACGGAGAGGATTTTCTATGTTTCCTTTTTGTCTGCTAACCTTTGCTGAGGTCAAGGGAGTGGGCATGCACATCGGTGTCAGAAGTGATTTACACATGACCCCAAAAAGTGTAAATCACTTTCGGCGCTGATGTTTCCGCCTCCCTGACCTCAACAGATGTTAGTGGAAGATCAGAGAAGCATATAAAATCTCTCCTCCTTAATGAGTAGGTGGATGGTACATGCTGACCAGAACATCCCTTCGGTTTTGAATTTGGCTCCTCTTTTAAATATGAAATAATTAAATATTCCATAAAACACTTTTTTCTAATGGTTTAAACTTTATACATCCTATTTTTATGATACCTATTTTTCATTTGAAAACTGAATGTACAGTTTTAAACCTATGCACTAGCCTCTGTGTCCAAAACATGGTTGGAGATACAACAGGTCCCGGACACTACATTTGTTCCCAAAGGAAAATGGTAGTTCTTAACTAACATGGATCAATTGTGAGTGCAAATCTTCTGTGATCAAAAATTGATGTGACCATGTGTGACTGTACCTCAGGCTGACACATGGAATGAATAGGGTTAAAAGCATCAATAAAGGTGTTCAAATAAAAAATGTAGGTTCCCAAAAACAGCACAAAATTCAAAAGCACATCACCTGGTTAGTATATGATGTATATCACACATGGTCACATCAATTTCTGGCTACAAAGCATTTGCTTCAATCAATCACAGTGTATTATGGTCTTGCTGGGCTATTTTTGGCCACACAACATTTGCTTCCATTAATCACGGTGGGGAGAAAATGTTCTACACCCGATTTGTCTGCTCCCCTGTGCTACCTGACACAAAGGCTGTGTGTATATTGTATAGGGTCAAAACTGTAAAAACAATTTTAAAAAAATGTATCACATGCCAGCCTTTGTGTCTAGGAGCATGAGAGAGTACAAAAATTTAAGGGAACATTTGCCCTCGTCACAGTGTATATGGTCTTGATGGGCTGGGTATGGAAAGGCCCAATAGTAAGCATTGGGCTAGTGCCGTATGCCAAGACTGGCCAAATAGCAAGCATACTGTCGGGCTCTTTACCTTATCAGCATTCTATTTTCTGAATCCCAAGCCCAAGACGGGTTCAATACACAATATGAATATAATGACATAATGTATAATAATCAGAATTATTTTACAACTTCTATTTTTTAATATATTTTTTCCTCCAAAAAATAAAATAAAAAACAGTAAAAAAAATTATAAAGCAAGATAGAGCCACCATTTCCTAGCTTTACAAAGCAAGATCTCTAGCTTTGGTGAGCTAAGGCTGTGTTTGGTAACTCTCTGGAGAATGCATTATCGTTGCTTTCGTTCCCAAGATTCCAAAATAGGTGAAAATGGCGTTTGGTAACTTCGCATTCGCTTCCTGGATTCCACTCCCAAAATTGGTTTGGGAGTGGAATTTTGGGAGTGGAAAAAAAGTAGCTTCTTCGATTCTGACTCCCAATTCTCGTTGTTTTTTTTTTTTTTTCCTACTCATTCTATTATATCTTTATCATAATCTTTAAACATTTTCATCAAGATTTAAATTTTTTTTCAATTTCTCTCCTCTACCGAACCAAATATGTTTCTCATTCTGAAATTCACTCCAAAGAATGCATTCTTGGTGGAATCAAGAATCAGGAATAGGGAGATGAAATTTGGGAGAGTTACGAAACTCAGCCTAAATCACTCAGATCCTCTGTAGCTCTTTTGAGGGTTGCTTAGGGGCAATAAAGTTATTTTATTTTACCCCTTTTTTTTTTCTGCTAAGTGACTTCATTGCCTTTTATTTTTGCCATGCGTGTCACTCTCTGGTGAGAGCAACCCAAGAACAACACAAAATGGAGCTAGAGAGGGGTATATGGTTTGACTTGGGCAGGGACCAACCCTTGAAGTGCGACTATTCCAACCCAACATCAGATGGTTTTTTAAATCTTGGTTTGTGTTTCATTTAGGAAAGCACAACACACCCCAAGGTCAAGATGGACTTGGGTAGGTTTGTCAATGAGCTGGGCTAGCTTGGGCCTGTATGAGCCAGAGCTTGAGCCTTGTTTCAAGCTTGCAAAGCTAAGCCTTCAATTCAGCCTGTTTAGCTAAGTGGGTCTGAGTCAAGCTGCACTAGGCTCAGCTTGCTAAAAGCTTGGCTTGTCAAGGGTCTTTTATATATATATATATGGGCTTATCTCAACAGTTATATATTTACTCGTTAGAAGCAGGTTTGGCTCTTGGGCTATTGGGCTTTGAGATTCCGCCATGAAACAGTGAGCTTGAGTTAATTTGGTGAGGCAAGCCAAGCCTCTCTCTTAATGAGGCAAGCTTGAGCCTGTTGGGCTAAAACTTGGATAATTTTGGTGTTTAGTTGCGTCGTGGAGACATCCATGCTCAACAAGGAGTCCATTACCCCCACTTGCTATGAAATAAATTTTACAACCAAAATCACAACTTCTTCTATTCTAACGAGCAAATCCTTAGTTTGAAGCTTACCTTGATATCAAGCAACACAAATTGAGCGGCACTCCATATGGTTAGTTTAAAAATGTTCATATTGTCTGTCAATGAACACTTCTTTTTGAAATGAACGCCTTTATTATACACTTTTAACCCTATACATAATATGTATCAGTCGTGGTATGGTCACGGATTTGGTCACACTAATTTTGGTCATAGAACATTTGTTACTAGGGTTGGCCCGTTATTTAAAATATATACTAACATGTTTTTGGTGATCTATAGAAATACTATCACCATTTGAAGGGTCACCTGTCACCATTAAGAGTGAAGTCAAGCTCACCGTTAAGGGTTCAACCAAGAAAGCTGTGGATTACCCCAAAATAATAATAATAATAATAATGTTGATAGTACATTGTTTCACAGTGTGGCCACTTGGATTTGGTTTGAATTCATTATATCCTAGAAATGGGATTTTTTTTTAATGGATAACTTTCAGATTTCATTGATAAACACAAAGAAGGTACAAAAAGAGAACATGAGAACAAAACGAAGAACAAAAAGAAAGAGATAAAAAAGGAAGAAAGGGACATATCCCAAAAATATGACCACTTACATAGTGGTATCACAACTTCCACTACCTAGATACAGAGAATCCCTGTGGACTCCCCTTTTGGCTAGGCCATCTGCCGTCAAGTTGACCTCTCTAGGGATCTAATGTGGAGGTGATAGAGAGCTTTAAGGAGATGGGAAAACCTCCAAAGACCTAGAAATGAGATTTGCTAAGACCTTGTTTGAAACCCCAGACCTCTATTTTTGTGTTTGTCTGTTATTGGTGCGATCTGAAGCAAATCCATACCATGAGCAACCAAGTGGATTCCCTGTAGCGAAAAAGCATGCAGCAACCCTCAAGGGTGGTGGAAAAGGTAAAAAACACTTTTTTTCTGACACAAGATGTGGTGGTTTGTTTTTTTCCACCATGGGTCGCTGCATGCTTTTTTGCTGCAGGAAATCCGTGTTGCCTGAACAAAACATCAAGCCTGCATCGAGCCCAATAAGTCCATTTGACATGTACCTGCAGAAGTTGGGCCTAAACAAGTAGGTCCATTTGTTTGACTGCCTCCCCACCTATGTGCGACACGTTCCCATGGTACAATTTATGGAATCTAGTTACGGTCTATAAGAAACAAGACTAAAAGCAACCAAAAGCCATTAGGAAGTTAAAGAGTCTCTATTGATGTGATAAATCCTGCAACAACTTTCATTAAAACGTGAAACTCTCTCTCTCTCTCTTACAAAAGGCTAATCACCTTTTGTTCTTAGTTCCTTGGGAAAGCAAAGATGGTGAGAGCCCTTTTTATAATTGAGAGAGAGAGAGAGAGAAAGAGGAGAGAGAGAGGTAATGTCTGTAGACCCTGGGCCTCCCCTCTTGTCCCTGCAACCCAAAAGGTTCCCCACTCAATAGGTTGAGTCAGGATTGTGGAAAGTTGCTTATAAACTAATCCTACTTTAGGAGGACAGAGGGTTTGGAGCAGAGGGGACATGATGGCCTCCATGTTTACCTATCCGTGCTTGACACTATCAAAGCCTTCCAGAAAGGGAGGGAAGTGAGAGAGATGAATCTCTCAAAATGCTCTTCAGCCTGCACTCACATACAGTGCTGTGGTTCATGACTCACTGCTTTATAACATACTCGTTTGAGTTGACTCAGTTTTGTGGGAGCCCTTACACTTACCTTCAATGAGTTGGATGCCCAACTTGTAACTCGAAAATATCAAATATGACTAAGCCAAACCATAGCAAATTGCTTCATATTTGAAGCTAGACAAGTGTACAACTGGCCCACATTCTGAGATTCCGCCGACCGATGGATCTATTGGCATCGAGCGATGGAATAAGAAAATTAGTAGGATTGAACCTAGCTTAATCGGACGATGCCCTCGAAATCCTAAGTGTAGATTGATCGAAAGATCGGTACACATAGGGGAAGACACATACATACACACAAACAAGGAATGATGCATAGGAATGTGTCAGCAGTGAGGGATATGATGAAAGAGATTTGGGCAAGTTACGAGCTTAGGTGGAATGATTCTAAGGTATGGGATACTAAGCCAATAGGAACGTATAGTTTGAGATCAATGGGGGTCATACACGTGGAATGATGCTTGTGTGGGCATCGAGAGATTTGGATAGAGAAAGAACTCATTTGGGTTTGTTGCACGAGGAATGATGTGGTATGGAGGGTCATCAAGAGATATGGGCTCAGCTTGAAATGGGCTCGAGGAGTTTGATTGAGTCACATGTGGAATATTTCTTGTTGGGGGAGACACCAAGTGATTATAAAGAACCCCTAACATGTATTGCTCCTTGCTTATATTCTTTTTGAAGAAGCTTATGCCACACGAGCAATGATTCGTGTGGGGATACTTCACTTGAGGGATTCAAATCTGTGATCTCATACATTGATGTCACATTGCTAAGGGTGATGTTAGCACTATGTGTATATATATGTATATGTGTATATATATATATGAGTATGAATATATATGTGTATGAATATATATGTGTACACACGTATGAATACATACTTTATGACCTCATAACAATGGTGACAAAAACAAGCATCCTGTACCAAGGTGGATTTGGTGGGCAGTGGGCTCGCACGCAATCGAATTTCGTGCGCGTGGTACAGTACTTGTGGATGTATGTTGGCTAGTGCTTTAGGACAACCAAAGTGCACTATTATCCTTACATGTGTGTGAGAATGTACGCGTGCGAGCACGTATGGCGGCGAAAGCCAATTGTATCTGTACCAAACATATGCAAGTGTCGTTCGATTAGGGGTGCACTGGGGACGACATGTCGAGAACTGATGGGGGTCTAGGTTGAAAAGGGTTTGATGTGTCAAGGAGTTGGGGTACAAGGTGGATGATGTGTCGTCACGTAGGGCCGTCCACAGTGGCTGTCGGAGCACATAAAACTGATGAGTGGGACCAATCATAAGGATGGGATGAATGATGTAAGTGGAAGAGGACAATGTGGTTATGTGGGGATAAAAATTGACTAGTGGGACCAAACTAGGATTAAGATTAGAATTAGGGTTTCTTTTTCTCTGCACTTTTCCAAAGTAGGTTTAGGTGAAGGTCAAAAGAATTAGGCTTTATTGGAGGATCTTGTTGGGGGCATGTGTATTAACAAGAGAAGGGAGAGAGTCTCTAGGAGTAATAAGATTTTGGTTGCTGCTTTTGATGTAAAAGTTAGGAGAATTTTCTCCAATTGATGGTTTGTGGCTTTTAACTAAGATTTGATTCGATATAGAGAAGTGGGCTTCTTTTATATTTTTGATTTGGAAGTGAGTGACCACCAAAGAAAAGAATAAGAATTGGTTAGAGAGAGCTAAGAAGAGTGATAGACAGCACAGTAGGAGGAGGTGCTCGTTTGCTTGTGCTTGTATTGTTTGCATTTGGTGGTGCGCGTCTGCATGCGCGCGCATGCAGCTCTCGAGGGGGAGAGGTGGTCATAATGGGCTGCCAGCCACCATAATATCACATTCATGACGGCCATTCTGAATCATTTCCGCCGTGCCATAAAAACTGCAAATGTGATTCTAACACACAATTTCACATCATTGCCTTTCCCACCCTCTCCCAACATATTACTGCTGCGGTTGATTTTTTTTCTCCTTTCATTTTTCTTTTTTATTCCCTCCCTTTTTTAGCCTCTCTCTCTCTCTCTCTCTCTCTCTCTCTCTCTCTCTCTCTCTCTCTCTCTCTCTCTCATTATACCCTTTTTTATATAAGCTAGGCTTGATGGGTTTAACTCAATTGATTAAATTAAACTTTATATCTTATAATTACCTTGTCTCCTTGTTCTCTTTGAATTCTTTCTTGAGGTGACAATTGGCAAATCTTTGTTTCATGCTTTGTAGAGAACTAACAGTTTTATTTATAATTCCACTTTCTTGTCTACTTCATAGTTTAGAGTGAAAAGCCCATCAAATGGTTTGATCCACTGTTTCTTGTAAGACTGACATTTACCAACAATGCAAAACAGTGTTATTAAATAAACCAGTCTGGGTCAACCCAGTCATTAGGGTGGCTTGGTCCAATCTGGCAAGACTGATGCGCTGACCCAAATTGAACTAGTTGCATGGTTGTCCATGACATAGTATAAATAAATCATGAATAAGATATATAGTTTAGTCTTAATCCTTGATTGGCCTTATCGGTTCAACAATTTAGTCGGCTCAACCAATTTAAGGTCCTGGTTCTTGGTCATCGATTGACCATTGACTATGGTTTGAGTTTTGAGACACTGATATGAATTACACTAATTTGAACTATAAGATGGGGACCTTGAACCATCATTTCAACCTCAGAACAACAATATCAACCATAAGATGGGGACCTTGAACTATCATTTCAAGCTCAAAAGGGCATCTGCATATAACTTTAGTATAATAATGGCATGATCTCACCTGCCAAGTTACAATTTGCCAGCTTTTTTCCTTAATACCCTTCTAATATATTCGTCAGACCAAATATTAGTTATTTAGTTAATTTATCTTTTTCTTTACTACTGCATTGGCAAGATCATTGCAAGTTGCTTACTTTGTCAACTTGTTTTTTTTTTCTTTTCTCAAACCATATTAATTTGTTCATTATACTTGATATGACAGAAGAGTATGTTAGATTGTTTATGTATTATAATGGTAAGGTGCTTGCTAAGATGCTCACAATTTTCCAAATTTTGTCCAAAATATGCTAAAAAAATATTTTTAGAGCAAAAATAATCTAAACCATTCTCTCTCTCTCTCTCTCTCTCTCTCTCTCTCCCTCGTACAATATAGAGTTCTTCCTGTTGATTAATGAAATCTGGTTTACCCAAAACCAAAGATTTAACAAAAAACAAAAGAGAAAAAAAGAATGAACTACCCACCCTGTTATAGTCTAAAAAAATGATTATATATATATATATATATAT
>JAOXJP010000008.1:14114114-14124649 GCA_025762735.1 Platanus orientalis | reverse complement strand
AAAAAAATTATTATATATATATATATATATATAGAGAGAGAGAGAGAGAGAGAGAGAGAGATTTTAATTTGAACCATCAAAGTTTCATGTCGAGAAATACAACAGAAAATGATGAAAATTCCACCTACTCAAAAGACAACAAAACCTACAAAGGAAAAATGATGACTATGTCTTTGAGTTCACGTAGGTCCTCCATATTTCAAGGATTTGAAGACAATGAATGTAACTTGTAAAGTAGTAATTCTACCATGCTTCTGACTTGTAACTTATAGTTTTTTATTATTAATATTTTAATAAGTATTAATTAAATATTTTGAAGCTTTTCATTTGTTTTTACTTATTTTTTACCGAAACTTCTTTTGCTTGAGAAACACATAAATGGAGTGAAAAACTTTCTTATAAGCCTAAAAAATAATTCACATTGAATAATTTTTATAAATCTATAATATACTTAATTATAGTTTCTTAACAATATTAATATTATTGTTATTGTTGTTGCTGATGTTGTTATTGTCATCGTTGTTGTTGTTGGTGGTAGTGGGTCTGAACTACAACACCCATACATGAGACCTGGACCCAGTAACTAACCTTGTCTCATGTCCAAAGATAGGATGTACAACTTGATGGATCCTACCTAAAAGATATTATACTCGACAAAATAACTATGATCAAATTTTAAATCGCGGGATCTAAGAATTTTTTTTTTTTTTTTTTTTTTGAAAAGTGAGCGAATGCTACACTCGATCTTAACCAAAAGGCCAAGGAAGGTTTATATGATCTACTAATTAAGTTGATAGAGATTTTTTAGTTCTAATAGAATTAATTTTCACTTATTCAAATGAATGTACCAAAAATATGTTGTTGGAGTTATCTCTTTAATCTAATTTTACCCTTAGTCAAGCTCTTTAGTGGGTCCTGTTCAACAGTCGGTTCTAATCATCTTATCATTAGACAAGTGGCAAGTTGTAAGGGCCCCAGACCATTTTTCACATTACTAATTGTAATTATTATTGCTATTGCTGCTGCTACTACAACTAGTATTATAATGGTCACACTAAGCTATTCTTTATTACAAGGCACGTCTGTATGGAAGTTGGTACGTCCACAGTGTTAACAAATAATCTCAATATAAACTCCCCTCTGTTTCAAGTGATTTCTCAAAGTTTCAAGGAAGATAAACCCCAACAAAAAAATTTCTAAACTACTAACTTAAGTAAAACAAATAATAATATTAACAATAATTATAATACTCAAATTTATTGTTATTATTACTAAAATTATTATTATTATTATTATTATTATTGTGTAGGGTTAAATAGATGAACGAAACATAATATTGCTTCTTAAAAAAAGTGCATAGTACTTTTTTTTTTTTTTTTGTTTTTTGGTTAAGACAATACTTCATGTTGCATTTACCATTTTTATTTTTTTGGGTAATGTTGTATTTACAGATTAAGAATGAAAGAAAAATACCTACTGAAAGTATAAAAATAATAATAATAAAAGAAATGCAAATATCCAAGAACAAATTTTTATTTTTATTTCTTTAAGAAGTATCCAAGAACATTTTTGTGATATATAAAAATGAAAATTGGGACTCCCACTAGAATGCGCGTGGGCTGAATTTCCGTTCCCAGTTCCTGTCTCATGAAAATCTCACAAAAATAATCATCATCTCACTCATTATGCCTGCAATCATTATTCTTGGTTGCCTCACACGCATGCCGCCCCCTCACTTCCTTCCCTCCTCTTCCTTCTTCCTCCTCCCTCCCTCCCTCTCTCTCTCTCTATAAATCTCATGCACCATCCCCTCTCTCTCTTGTGGTTACACATCTTTCCATCTATTTCACTCTACTCTTCTCTCTATATCCATCTCCTTATCTAGATTCTACCCATTTCACATCTTCTAATCCTCTATCCACCCACTTCATCCATGGCTCTTTCTGGGTTTGAAGGCTTCGAAAAACGCCTAGAGCTCCACTTCTCCGGCGACGACCCCGTCATCGGCATCGGCCTCCGACGACTCGACTTCGAATCACTAGAACAAGTCCTCGACGCCGTGCAATGCACCGTAGTATCGGCCGTCGGCAACCGGCACTTCGATGCTTATGTATTATCAGAATCAAGCCTCTTCGTCTACCCCACAAAGATCATAATCAAGACATGTGGAACTACCCAACTCCTCAAATCAATCCCTCCTCTCCTATCCCATGCTCGTCTCATGGGTCTTCGCCTATGTAGCTGCAGGTACACAAGAGGTAACTTCATCTTCCCTAAAGCTCAACCCTTCCCCCACACTAGCTTTAGAGAAGAAGTGTTGTATCTAGAGGAAAGCCTCCCCAACAATCTTTGTTACAGAAAAGCTTGTGTCATGCCTTCTAAGCTCTCGTCCCACTCCTGGCATGTTTATTCGGCTAGTGATGAAGAAAATATAGTGCTACATAACGTGGTACAAAACATGTTCACTATAGAGGTGTGCATGACAGAGCTCGATCAAACTCTAGCTCGCAAGTTCTACCGGCGGCAAGGAGATGGGAACTCCGGCGACGTCGCCGGAAAGGAGATGACGGCGTTGACGGGCATCGGCGGCATCAATCCACGGGCACTTGTGTGTGATTTTGCATTTGACCCATGTGGGTACTCCATGAATGGGATTGACGGGAGCCGGTATTCCACAATACACGTCACGCCGGAAGATGGGTATAGCTACGCTAGCTTCGAGTGTGTAGGGAACGCCAGCGACCGGGAAGATATCGGAGAGGTGTTGAAGAAGGTGGTGCAAGTCTTCCGGCCGGCGACGATGTCGGTTTCGATTACTTGTGTGGGGCAGGAAGTGTGGACGAGGGTGGCTAATGCGCTTGAGCCACTTGGGTTGAGTTGTCGGAGTTGTACAGTGGATGAGTTCCCGGCAGCGGGAAGTGTGGTGTTTCAAACGTTTACGACTCGCCGGAAGTAGCCGGAAAAGGTAATTGTTGGTAGGGAGTTGTAAAAGGACAAAAAGAAAAGGGGAGGGAGGAGGTAGGGGTAGAAATGAGATTTTATTGGGGCAGGGTTGGTGGTGATGGAGGACAGAGGATGATGACGTGGAATTACTGCATATGGGTAAAATGGGTTGACGTAGAAAGAGAAGTTAAATGGAGAAGGGGGAAGGAGAGGGGATGTGGATGTTTCAATGGGTGGGATCATCATGATAATGCACCCCACTTAGGTTTGTCACGCCTAAGATTTTGAGGCCCTGTGTAGTGGTGGGGGGAAGTGACACTGTTGAGGCTGTGTTTTTTTGCTTACTCTCTCCCTTATCTCTTTGTTAAAAAAAAAAAAAAGGTAAAAGGAAATACTCTTTTGTTTTCTTCCTCTTTCATTTGTCGTTTCTAGTGCTTTCTCTCTCTCTCTTTTATCTCTCTCTAAAACTAGGAGTTGGAATGATCTTACAAACAGGCTTCTTTGTTTGAACCATGTTTATGGTTTATTAATTATAGAAGTGAATGGGGAGGTGAACCCACATTTGGGCCAACTAGGGGATTTTTTGGGCCAAAGTAGGGCACATTGGAAGCAAACCATTTGTCTTTTCTTTTCTACATAACTATTATGGCTATCCAAAAGATTGCAGCACACCCAATGCTCAAGTTTTACGAGAATAAGATTTTGGATTGTGTGGACATCAAATTTCCAAGCCTTTAGAAACCTGAGCCAAAATTAGGTGCTGACAGATAGCTCTATTGGTTGATAGGTTCAACATGAAGGTGGTGGGAGCCACCATAAAATGGGTCCCACCGGACCTTCTGTTTAATGATATTTTTTCATAACAATCAAAACGGAAAAAAAAAAAAAAAAAAGTATATATTTGAATGGTTATGTTCATTTGATGAGGTTGATGTTCAGCTTGGAGATCTCCAACCAAGGACCAATTGAATAGTGGTTCCTGATACTTGTATCTTCACCCAAAGCAATATGTATCACCTGATCATTGAATGAAATTAGGAATCCATTGGAGCACAAGCAAGGCACGCTTCCAAACAAAATGAAAATGTCTAATATCAGCAATAGTCATGACACCACCTTGACATGGGTTGGATTAGCCCAATGGACTTTTGTAGCCCAGCCTTTTTAAATTGAACTTACATTCCATGAGCTAGCTTGAAGCCTTGAACTTGGGGTTCAAGGCCCATCAAATAAGCAGGTCCAGCTGGGTATTGGGCTTTCACACAAGATCACCCCACCAACCTTGACGTGGGCTTGGGGATTATTTTATTCCACACCTTGTGCAAGTAAGTTCTTGTGCAATCCAGCAGCATTCGCTATCTATTTAGTTATTTATATGTACACAATAAAACTTGTCTGCGCAAAACAAAGTCTACAAGGTTCCCTTAAGTCTGGGCTGCTAGCTTTCAACCAGGAATAATCTGATCCAACCTCACCCATCCCGGTGAATTAATCAAACCTCTTTTACCGGGTTTAAATTGTAAGTTCTAAATTTGAATGGATTAGAAAGGAGTTTGAGGATCCAAAAAGTACAAAGGAATAGAAAAGGAATTGAAAACAATACAAAAATCTCATTTGTTATTTGATTGCCAAGAAATGAAAAACAATTTTTTTGGAATCCATAAGAGATCAACGGTCCACCAGATTTGGTCACAAATTGGACCTTCTGAGATGGAAAAGAAAAACTGAAAAAATTACAAAGAGATGGATCCCATTGGATTTGCATGGAAATCGACAGGTTTCTAATCTATCCAGCCAGATTGGTGGAATCCATCTAATCAATGGAATCCTATTCCGGATTCCACCGGATTTGGCCCAAATCCAGACGCAGCCTTAGTAAACAGATCAGGGGACCATATCTCAGACTAATCATACCCATTGCCACCTCTACTTTAGTTGAATCAGGGTATCATTTTCCTTCTCTATAATATTATTATTTGCACCAAGAATTACCTAATTCTTGATATGAGTTGGTCAACAATGCCGCTTGTAATTCACTGTTTGTTAATTACCATTTGTCGAATTTGTGAGGTTTTAGAATGTTGTAAACCATACTCAAATTAAGATCTCTTTTGTCGGTAGGCTATCGTGCTAAGCATAGCCAAAAAATCTTCACAATCAACACAAAAATCATCATAATCAGCACAGTGTGTACGCCTCCTTATTAAAAAGGTCTCTTTAAGTTTATTCAAAGTCATGAATGATTTAATCATCAACAAAAATTTGAAAGGTGAAAAAGAAAAGTAACACATTTTTGTTCAGTATTTTTACTTTACAAAAAATGCCTACATCATAATTAACAAACACAGGGTCAACTAGCTAGATTTGCTTGGCCACATAATTTCTAGTATATATCTTTAATTAATAAAGGAAGAAAAATAGTTAGCTAAACATGTTTTAATTGATTGAAATACCAATGTTCGTGCATGAATCTTATGCCATTTATGGGTATTGTCTGGGGATGTAAGAGATGCATCTAAACATTCCCTTAATCAAACTAACTCCAATTACAGAGAGCAGACACACAGGAGAGAAACTGAGATTCTATATAAATCCAAAATTCTGTTGCAGACCCAACAATACAATAAATTGAGAATAAACTGATACCTAGGTTAGTGATCTTACCATTTATTCTTACTGAACCTTGGAATTAGGGCTGCAAGTTATCCAAAAAATTACCGTGTTCTAGTCCGTGCCGTATCCAAAATAAGCTTATCCGGTCCGTTTATAAAAATATCCGTTATAACGGATAGGATACTGATATATATTGTTCCGTTCCGGTTAATATCCGTTTCGTAAAAATATAACAATATATAGAATATAGAGAATAGATTGTTGAATTTAAAACTAATCCGACAATCACAAATAGCCTAATAACTAAAACCCTTAAAAATATATGAACTATTTACTTCATATTTGTTCCATCTTGATCCATGGTAACACCCAGAGGTTTACGACATCGAAGATTTTGGAGAGGATAGACATGGATTAGGGAAAATGCACTGACAACTATGACAACCTATTTGGAATTGCCTATTTTTTATTTTTTTCGGATATCCTAAATCCGGTCTAAAATCCAAAAATTTTAAACGGTTAAGATATGGTATAGTTTTATAATATCAGTTAGAATAGGATACAGAAGAAGATATGCTCATATCCGTTCCAAATCCGATTCGTTTGCAACCCTACTTTGAATCATGAACTCAGAACTGAAGAACCTCTAATATGCCCATATGGGAATAAACAACTCCAACATTGTTGATTTTGGCTTGCAAACATGGAATCCATCCTAGTTGATCTTGATCAGTGACTCCAACAGGTTACCGGCATTCCTAGAACAACAACAACAATAACAAACAGTCTTATCCCAACTATTTGGTATCGGTTACATGAATCTTGTTCCGCCATTCGGCTCCTATAACAATAACCAATTTCAAGTGATCTTGGAAAGATTGAAAGCTCACCTCTCTCCCAGACCCAAATTCTACTTCTCGTAATTGAGTTCTCTTTTGGTGGATATGGCTGGTCTGGTGTGAGAACTAACACCACTCTCAAAATAACATGTGGCTCGGTAAGCTACAAGCTCATTGGATTTTATATTAAAAACATAATAACAGTTTCTAATGGCTATTTGAAACTTGAAGATTTTTAATGATTTTACTTTGTTTCAGCCAATGTGGAGGAGAATTGTATAACTTAATCTTATTGGGTTTAATATAATATAAACTTTGCTGGAGGTGCGTAATATGGCACATATGGCTTAATGGTAATAGTCACACAAATTCTTAGAACCTGGTAGGATGTTATTAAGGTTCTTAATGATTATGTCCCTTATTAAAGCTCAATAACACAGTAATGCAAGATAACACTAAGCTGAGATTGGTATAGTTGTCTACTAGGAGTAGGGGGTGTGGGCCTGATTAGAATGGGAGCACTGTTAGGGTGACGGTGGCTGTTATGGTCTTCTAATACTAAGCATGACAAGTGGAATGTATAGCAACTCAAGTTAGTTGTTGGTCCAATATGCCAGATTTTTTTCTTTTCTTTTGTTTTTTGTGGGTAGGCTATCCAGGACCCCTTGACTGCTACACGTATTGTGGGACCTCCACCGGTGGGAGATGCAGCTGTCATCGTACAATGTAGAATTGTTGTAAGGGCATTCGACCCCTAGCCTCCTTCTTAGGAGGATGAACCATGTGACCAAAGCATCGATCATATCAATTCAAATGCCATTGAATCATAGAGAGGTTCAAGGAAGTCACTTAAAATAACACTTTGGAATTCATCGAAGTAAAAAATTAAATAAAAAAAAAATCTTTCATAAAATTAATCTGCCTCTTCTATTATACTAATCCATCTCTTCTATATTTATAAACAAAACTATAAACCCTTAAAAGAAAACTCTTAATTAAAATAGATCTTTATAAACACAAATTACATCATATTGTGATAGTTTTATAGTATTTTGATCACAACTTTCTCAAAACACATCAAATTCATAAGATTTTGGATTCATTGAAAAAAATAACTGAATAGTCTTTCAAATGACACCAAAATCATGCAAAACGGGTGAATTAAGATCTATCAAAACAAAGCCCAAACTCCAAAAAAAAGGGAATTTGATCTTTCATTTTCTTAAAAATTAAATAAAACCTATATTACTTAAAAATAATCTAAATCTTCTAAATTAACTGATAAAAATAAAATATTAATCAAAATATAATTATCATAACTGACAATTTTACCAAATAAAATACTTTAACCCAAACTAATCAAAACAGACCCAAATGTTGAATATGGATTCCTCCGCATAATAATCATTAGCCATAACCACTCGAGCATGGAGGCAAATTATCTGTGAGCAAATTTGGTGTGACCACTGCGTGGCATACACCATAAACTGATAGGTGATGTATGTTTGAATTTACAAAACAAATGTTTTATGACAAAAAATTGCTTGTGACCCTCGGTGACTGTGTTATAGGCTGACATGTGGGGTGTATGAGGTAAAAGAATCAAAACAATGCTCAATTCAAAAGATAGGTGCCCAAAAAGAAGCACCAAATTAATCACAAATCTTCTGTGATGAATGTCTAAGTAGTGTCTAGTGAATTACAAACTAACATGTGTTGTTTTGAGGGTAAAAATGTCCAAAAAAGTGTTAAGTTGAAAAGTAGATGATCAAAAAGAGACATTAAATTCAAAAGCACATCATGTGTCAATCAATGGCACACCTATAGAGGTCTGTGTCAACACAAACAACCATTCTTCCAATTAATATATATCATGTGTCAATCTGTGACATGGTCATAGAGGGTCACAAACAATTTTGGTCATAAATCATCATGGTGGTGTCACTTTTATCTGATTTGACAATGACTTCGTCATGTAGAGACTCTTTAATTTTCGTCAATGCTCTTTCATTGTTTTCTCATGAAGAACATTGTAGAGTACATCATTAGAAAGGCACAATCTAATTGTGATTATCGTCTTCTTGTCAATAGAAGTCCAATCCGCATCCGACATCAATTGCAGTTTTTCGTTCTCCTTTCAAAAGAGGGCATCATTAAGACCTTGTCATCCAAGTAGGTGTAAGAGCATGAGGGTTCATGCTATTTGAAGTCCCATAGACAAAATGCATGTGGTCTGTAAATAGGGTCAGTAGATGTATTTGCACATGTCTATGCACAAAGAAAACCAAGGAAATCAAGGAAAGACCCCCTCCCCAAGCTTCACCAAGCTTTAAACTAGCCTTGTTAAGAAAGGTAAAAGGGGAAGTGCTCTAAACTCAAACTCTTGAAACCTAAACCAATGTCTTAGGCAGGTTTAGAAGGTCTAAAATTCTTTGACCATAGTTTCCTCACAATGGTTCAAGAGCAGGAATCAAGCTGAGCAAGAATCAAGCGTTCTATCTAAAAGATTGTTGTAAGATCATTGTAAGAAAACTAGCAAGATTGTTTTACAATTCTTTACCATTATGGAGGGGCTTTCTAGAACCTTGCTGAGGTGCAAGGTTGTCATAATCATTAGGCTATAAAAGCCAATGATTGGAAATCATTTGGGTGGTTGGAAACCCCAAAAAAGAAAGAGAGGAAAACAAAGCATATTGGTACCTTCCCTTCTTCTCTATTGTCTCCTCTAAGCTTCATTAGGATACCATTTGGTTGAAGGCTTGAAAGCCTTTACTAAGGAGAGAAGTTGAGCATACATTGGCACACACTAGAGCTGTTAAGCTCGTGAGGCTTAGGTTTCCACACCTAGTGAACCATTCTAAAAGCTCTGAGAGTTAGAGTCTGAGGTATAACAGTCTGCTCTCTCTAGACTTTTGTTAATTGTGATTGACATATCTTTACATTCTATTAGTTCACTGTTGAACACATTTAGAGCTTGTCACTTACATATACTTTGTTTGTGCTCCTTGAGCTAGCACATTGTGTAACTCTTCATAGCCGATTGTGTATTCATAGTTGTCCCTGTTCTTTTATTGCATATCTCTTATGGTTTTTTTTTTTTTTTTTTAGCTTACACTTAGCATATCGGCTTGAGTAAGAGGTCATGTATTCCAAAGATCATATCTCTGAGGTCTGCGGACTATAGTTGGCCATTGAACAACTCTCTACAACCCACTATTTTCAACAGTACTTGGACTTATTAATTGAATATATGTTGTAGTGTTTACTAAGCTTTGATTTATACATTTACCTACTGTCAGAGGCAGTACACATTAGAGATTTCATCTCTTCTATTTGTGCGCACATTGATTCATATCTGCCTATTTTAGAGGCTTATTTAGCTTATTTAGAAGCTTAACGGTTGAGTTGCATTGAACATTTACTTGGCTTTATATAGCCTGATGCTAGGAGATTCATCTCCAAACACTTAATCACTTTCTCATAGTGATTGCCTTGGCTAGAGACACCTAAGGTTTGTAAGTCCTTGCCGAAGACAACAAGGACTAATTGAGTGTATGCCAAAGATACCATGCACGTGTACTTGCCGAAGACACCAAGCACGAGATAGTGTATTTATTTACACTACTTTGTGATTGCCTTGGCCAAAGACACCTGAAGTTGTGAGTCCTTGCCAGAGACACCGATGATGGATTGAGTCTGTACTAGAGACACTACGTACGTTTGCTTGTGGGAGACACCGAGCACATTACATTTGGTTTTATTAATTTTCATGTAATAGCCATAGTCTATTAATAAAAATCAATAGGCTTAGTGAGGAGCTTTTGGAAAGTGGACGTAGGCTTCGGAATGGCCGAACTAGTATAAATCTTGTGTGTGATTGTGTGTTTGTCTCCCATTTATTTTCAGCACTTATAACACACTTGACAACAATAGTAGACACACACTTAGTGAATTGAACACCAACTAAATATCATAATTCATTAAGCAACTAGCCTAAACAACTACTTCCTTAGAGAGATAATTAATTGGGGTTGAAACTTAATATGATTCAAAAGAATTTAAAAATAGTCCTATCCCCCCCCCCCCTTCCTTCTAGGACATTTCCACATAGGCCCCTAAGAATTTCAGTAGGTCCATAAC
>JAOXJP010000008.1:14076372-14093597 GCA_025762735.1 Platanus orientalis | reverse complement strand
CAATGCAAACTGAAAAGTTGGAATTTTGAAGCTTAAAGAAAGAGAGAACCCATATCTGAATTAAAAGATTGTTTCAAAATGGTAATAGGAAAAAAGAGCAAATTAAGCAGAGCAAATCAAACTTAATTATTTTACACACTCCCTCCCCCCTCCAAAAAAAAAAAAAATCAAACTCAATCATTATAAAGGGGGTCTTCGAAATCTTAGTTTGTTCTTCTCAATTATACGACCATTTATTTTCTTCTCTAAATTGGACTAAAGGTGAAGATGAATAAAATGCATAGAGCTTAGTGATGTCCATGATTTGTTCTCCTTGAAGCCCGGGGATCATAGTAACGTAGTTTTGGCTAAGAATTGCTAATTATTAAGCTGGCTCAGGAGAACTAATCTCAGCAACCATTAATAGAATTTGATGTGGCTGAACCCTCAAATCAAAGGGAGTCTGAGGAAGCTTTTTTTCATTTTCTATGCATTAGATTATTACTAATCACATGAAAGGCCCTGAACTGAAACATGTATGGGTTGTAATATGTGCTATATTCTCAATATATACTACTGTTTACCAGATGATTTCATTGATCTTGGGTATATCCAACGACCAGACATTCAATGGGTCTCGCTTGTCCTTGGTCATAATTTGAGGAGATGATATACTAGTTTGCAAAGACAATTGTTTGGCTTCGCCGTCCTGGTAAAAGCCTCTTATTCCCTGTTTTGTTTTTTCTTGCTAATAAATTTGCCATTATTCAAAAAATAAATAAAACTGTATAGACAATTAATTACTCTTTCTTATACTAGACTTAGATGATCCGAACAATTTGAAAAGTGAGTCCTAACTTCACCCCTATTTGGAGATAGAGAGTTGTGGGTCCCAACCATGGAATCGAGGATCGGTCGGATCTGATATGATGATTCTGATCAGCCATCCCACCTGGATCAGCTGCTTTGACTATTTAAACCTTTTGTTATTGCCACTAATCCACATTGGATTGGCCATTCGGATCTGGTTTCTGATTGGGTCAGTCCAATCCCAATTTAGATCAGATCTTGAAAACTAAGGTCCCAAACATGTGAAACCCTGATTGCCTGATGCCTATTGAAAGTAATAATCACCATTTTACAGAAAAGAAAGAGGAAAAAGAATAATAGGCCATGCAACAGATTCAACGGTTTAGATCCTGTCCTCCGCTTATGTCCTGTTAGGACCTGTACACAACCTAAGTGCGTGGTTTGACATAAAAAGATGCACACAACTTGTGCACAACCATTCTTTTTATGCCAAACCGTGCACTTTGGTTGTGCACAGGTCGTAACAGGACATAAGCAGACAGGACAGGATCCTGAGCCCAGATTCAACCTTCTGTTCAATTGAATGCTTTTTATTAGGAATCACAAGGGGGAAAAGATGGTACGATGTAGTTTCAACTTTAAATAGCCTTTTATAGGTGAAGGTGAGGTACAACTCCACAAAACACACACACACAATTAGCCATTTTCTCAGCTTTTGGCCACCGATCCTCATGACTAATAGAAGTTGATCATCCAGAACAGGGAAGACGGATTTGTTCAATCATCTGGAACTTTGGAGGGAACTACTATCAGAAAATTCTTGTCAATCATCATACCAAAGTATCATGGATGTGCACATTCTCCTGGTCTGACCTTCAGACGGATAACTCTTGCAGATAGCCGCATAATCAGTTATAAGCAAAGATAGAGTGGTTTCCATGAAGTAACAGTGACATAAAGGCTTTTCTCTCTTTCTTTTCACATATTATAAGTTGGTAATGACACCACAACCTTCAGGATGCAACTCAAAGCATGATCAAAGGCTGAAATGGAGCACTTTTTGTAAATCAATGAACTGATTCATAAAGCAAATGTGAATATGCTGTCAACTGTCAGATTAGACTTGGGGAATTCATGCCAAGATACAAATACACAGGTAAATCTTGCACATTCACATGATCACACATGCTTTCTGAGTCACTTGATATTGGTCCAAGTTCTTGAATTTGATTAAACAAATAACATAAACATCTCAGTAGAATTTGGGCTTGCAAGCAGAGCATCGACCACAAAGCACTGGTTGGCAGAACTTCTCCATACACCCGAAAAAGAATTAGAAGCATTCATATAATTCAGGTATGTCAAAAAAACCAAGGGAAGTAAATCCATACACATCTAACCCGCAGTGGATAAATAAAATTCATAAGTGAAAGATTCTTCAAGTTACATTACAATTCGTGCATGGAGCCATTACAATCAATACTTCCTTTAAGAATTCTCTTTTTCATCACAAGGCATATGGAAGAAGAGATGCAGCTAATCAAGATCCCCGGAAGTTGCTAGACAGCCTAGACCATTAAAGAAGAGAGGACCTACCTAAGAAGCAACAACTGAGATCAGGCACCCAAAAAATCCATCAAAAAAAATTCAGGAAGCATGACAAAGCCTTCTAATACCTACTGAATAGCCGGAAAGTTCTAAACTCTGGAAGTGTTACAAACAAGTAAACTTTAACGTGGTAGAGTGAACTGCTACAAAAAAAACCCCAAATAAAGCCCCCACCTCTTCTCTCGTAGTTAGTTAACTGAAATTATCACAATCCAAGATTTGGATCAGCTTTAGAGACCACCATCCACCAATGAGCCAAGTGTGGAGTCCTTCAATCATATTTAACAAAGCCAACTTTACTCCATGGCATACTCCTAGTTAAGCACATGCGGTTACCAATACAACTCCATAAGATTTCAAAGAATCAAAGCCATAAACATTGCAGACAGAAAAAACAATATATCAAATGTTTAAAGCTGATTCAAAACAAAAGTGACCTAGCAGAGAAATGACAGGAGAACACTCTACTTTCACCCTCCTTTAATGGCCAAAACATTTAAAATTAACCTCAAATTTAAGTAATGAAAATGGAATTAGAACATACAGGACAGAACAGTGAAAAATTGAGATGGTAGAATCAAGGGGGGGAATGGATCTGAACTGAAGAATTGGTAAAGATGGATGGGATTTATGGGCATATGATATATAATTAGTGAATCCCATTGGATGGGATATATGGTGGTTTAGGTATAGCGCATCTAAAAGAACGGAACTTGGCTTTACTCAGAAAATAGTTATGGTGGTTCTCTATGGAAGGGGCAGTTTATGGCATTCCACAGGCTGAACTCGAATGGATTGGATTGCACTTCGACTCCAACGGCATCCATGTCTTTAACATGGAAGAATATTATCCAACTATTCCCTTTGTTTGAAAGAAAATGTTCAGTGATGACAAAGTTTCTGTAATGTTTAAGGTGAATTATAAGCTGACACATGTTGTGTTTGGGGTTCCAAAAAGTGTTCAGGTGTCAAAAAAAAAGAGACACCAAATTCAAAAACACATCATGTGTCAATCAGTGGCACGCCTACATAGGCCTGTGTCAACACAGACAATCATTCTCCCCTCTGTTTTTCCCGAATGCTAGATTTGTTCTAGGAAATAGCCATTCCATCAAGTTCTGGATGGATCTTTGGTGGGGAGATCAAAACCTTTCATCTTGTTTTCCTAGCTTGTTTAGACTATCCATGCAAAAAGAAGCCATGGTTTTTTATATCATTTCTAATTCTTCCTTGGGTCCTTCTTGGAATCTTAACTTCTCTAGAGATCACTTTGATTGCGAAGTTGATATGGTGGGATTTCTCCTTGAGAATTTGAAAGAAGTGTTCATGTTTAATATTTTTCCTAACAAAAGGATTTGGATCCATGAGTCATCCGGTAAATTCTCATCTCATTCTTCTTTCCGGGCCCTTACTTTAGAACAAAACTCTCATGTTTCTTTTCCTTATCAAAAGATTTGGAAGCCTCCTGTTCCCCCTAGGATTAAAGCTTTCACTTGAACTACGGCTCTTAATCCTATCAATACAATTGACATGCTTCAAAGGAGACAACCATTTCTTTCTGTTTCTCCTCATTGGTGGTGTGCTTTGTAGGCAAGATGGTGAATCAGTGCAACATTTATTTCTTCATTGTGGTTTAGCCATAGACATTTAGGAATGTGGGTCATGCTGAAAATTTTGATGTCTTTCATTTCCCAATGGAGATGTGGAAGTCTTGGTGATAAAGGAAAACTGTTCTAGGTTGCTCTCTTGCATGAGGTTTATTGGGGCATTTGGAAGGAAATAAATAGTAGAATTTTCAATTCCAAAAGTAGATAGTGCAATGAGGTGATAGATGCCATTTTAAGAGAAGTGGGTAATTAGCTAATGGTCACAAAGGAGTTGAAAGGGCTTCCGTTGTCCACCTTTTTTAGGGACTAGGACACTAGCATTTCGCTTAATTCTCCCCAGGTGAGCAAACTAATTACGGAATGGAAGCCTCCTCTGGAGGGTCATCTTAAGCTAAGTTTTGATGGGAGTTCCAAAGGAAGCCAAGGGCCAACTGGTTTTGGTTGTGTGGTTAGAGACTGCAATGGCTCCGTCATTGAGGTGATTTGTGATCCTTTGGGGCTTTGCAATTCTATAAGGGCGAAGACTCTTGGTTTCTATTTGGGCTGCATGAGCTCAAGTCTTTGGGGATGATGACATCAGGTATAGGTAGGAGTTTCAGGTCTATCGGAAACAACTTAGGAGGGTTATGCCCATGTTATGATTTTATTAGGATACTTATTTTTATATTTTATTTCCTAGCACATTATTTGAGGGTAATTTTGTCCTAGTAGCATATTTAGTGGTATTTTAGTTATTATTTGTAGTATAGGGTTATTTTGGGCATAATATTGTGTTAGGGGGGGTTGGCCTTTTTTTATTTTAGGTTATAATAACTCTGGCCGTGGGGGCTATAAAAACACCCCACATGACTAGCACTGGCTTTAGGATAAATAATATGCAATTTCAGTTCACACGTTTTGGCTTTTTGTGTTCTTCTTCTTCTTGTGGATGTAAGTGAAGTGCAGTAAAGCCCTGGAATGGATCTAACATCAATCCTAGTTTAATGGTAGTAGTGGAAGTTACTCCATCTCCTCTTAAGTCAAAAGTCTTCTCCCACTTTTTTCTTGACTTGTCCATTTGAAAAAAAAAATCCATTTTTCTAAATTTTCAGGACCTAAGTTGAAGCAACCCTGGGAAATTGACTTCCTACTAGAGAAAGATTGACAATAGGGTATTCTTATTACCCTAAAAAAAACAAGGATTGAAGCTCACATTAGAGAGGGCTGCCAAGAATTGACAAAGTTTTATTTTTGTAGAGGCAGAATATCTAGGCATGTTTCCAGTTTAAAGAATTCCTACGTTGGGAACCATCTTACAGTTCAGGAAATTTATTTGTTTATTTTTTATTTTATTTTGGACTTCCCTCCAGCCAAAAAAACACTTTACGATTTCAGTAGTGGTGGGCCCCATTCCAAAGGGACCCACAATATTAAATTTTCCTCTGTTTTAACAGTCCTTGGCATTAACAAGGGTGGAATTTGGTGTGTGCGAGAATGAACAATACTCTCTAACTATAAGGAGTTGATCATTAGGCTTCTCCTTGGGTATTTGGAGCCTTCATACGATCCTAAGGGGTTTGTTTTCAATCCAAAAGAGACCCTAACAGATCTCTTACAGTCAAGTTATCCCACATAGGCGTTAAACAAGCCCTATTTTTGGGTTTCACGAGAACTGATCTCCCCCGGGCAACCCAACAGCACCCTAATCCCTGCCGGAAGATCTCTTCTACATTGAGATATGAAGCCTTGAAGATTCAGCAGGTAGCAAGTCTTCCTTAAACCTAGGGCTTTGCATACTTCAGTTTTAGGGCCTTCTATGCTCAGGTTTTTGCAAGGATTCCTCATCAACTACACTTAGCAGGCTTTATAAGGGATGAACAGTTCTTCAAAGGTATGTTTCTTCGTCTATAAATACCTCTTTTGATTCCTACAGTGTAGATTGACATGGTTATGGGTTGGTTGGGTTAGTGGCTGAACTTGTCTTGCTTAACCTCTATATTTTTTCTGAGAAAACTGATCCTAAACCATTGTGGACATATATTAGGGTTTGATTAATGATGTCTCCCATTGTTCTCTTACTTATATTGACCAAATCATGATCGTTTTGTCCTATTTTTCTCATGTTTTAGATACACTGCTGAATACCTAGACAACAACTAGACATCTAATTAATCCCTTACTTCAGTTGTTCTTTCCACATGTAGTTTAGGTTTGATTTTGTTTATTACTTTATAGGTATTTAATTTTTATCATACTTATTGGATTGAACTAAATCTTAATCTGAATTCGTGTGTGAAAGTGTAATTAGGAATCTTGTTTATGCTTTGACATTACTTTCGTTAATTTTATATCTGACTCTTTTATGCATACACCCACTAGTCCATATGCATGCTGCATCAGGTTGCATGAGCTCAAGTCTTTGGGGATGATGGGCCATTGTATAGAGGGTGTTTCTAAAGTGGTCATCGAGTGGGGCTCCAAAAAAGAAGTTGGTTCGTGGCCTCTGATCCATTTTATTCAAGAGATTTGGGAGCTGGCTAGTTTGATGGGAGTTTCTATGGCCCACATTTTGCTGTATTAAAATGTGTTAGCGGATAAGCTTGCCAATTTGGGTGTGGGTTTGTCTTCTACGTTCAAGGGGGCTAATAACCTGAGTGGGTCGTAATGGTTGTAGTGGTCCTTTGTGTTGTCATATTAGTAGCTTGTTTTTTTCTTTTTGAATAAAATTTCTTCATTATCTATCAAATATATATAAATATGTGTGTGTGTGTGTGTGTGAGAGGAGGCACACTACATACTCTAAAAAACTCTATAAAAATATATAATTTTGGTAAAAATTGGAAAAATTTTGCAATTCTGATCAATACCTGTCAAATCAATCTAAGTGACAAAGTACATAAGCAAGCTTAGGGCACTACATACTTCCTTCATTGTATTTACTTTAAAAAAAAAAAAAATTTAAAGAGCAAAGCAAGTTTGTAACCGCACATGTTTGTGAAAACACAAATTTGTTTGTTTTGCAATAAATAAGGCCAACCTCAAAAATAATAATAAATAATCAGATATATATCCTGCTTGGAAACTATATAATATCGTTTGGTCTTGAAACCATGGTTTTGCTGGTTGTATTGTTTCCCAGATTACCATATTGCAAAGAAGTGTTCATATTTCACAACTATTTGTATATTTCAAAATGCTAATGTTGGTTGACAGTGTTCTTATTCACTGTGTATGTTGCGAATGTAATGATAATAATAACTGATAAAGCTATGTTTCTATAATACAACAAGGGAAAACCTATATCGCATAACATCTTAGCAAGTAAGCCCATATGCTATACAAGTATTAGTTCTTACCCAGTAGATCTTGTCAGCTCCATCATAAATCTTTGTACAGCTCCATCGTAGATCTTTATGCTTCAAGCCACTACGCTTTTCATGTGAAGACCATGAAGCATTGCCAGTTATCATTCAACTTTAACTTATTCCTCTAAAGTATGAGGGATGCTATTAGGATGGTACTGCAAGACCAACAGTATTCCAATTGTTAGTCATCAATCCCCCAAGTTCAGAATAAAAATTGACCCATACAAAAAAGTCTTTGGTCTGGGAAAATATCTCCTAAAATTCAAAAGAATCAACATTTTTTATCTTTTTACAATGTGCAGTCATGGTTCCGGTAACAAAACAATTCCAATTTCAGGAGCCAAACAATATGCAAACCTATTACCAAATTCAAAAGAATATTTTTATCTTTTTTCTCTATACAATAGGCAATCATGGTTCCAATTTCAGGAACCAAACAATGTACAAACCTATTACAAAAAAAAATCTATGAACCAATAGAAAAACAAGGAGAGTATACCAGAGATGGAAGTAAAAGCAATGTTGGAGACTTGAGATGATCACTTCATGTCATTTAAGGCATTTTCTTCTGGAGTAGAGAGATTTTCTCCGATACCTAATGATCAGAACCAGGATTATTGTTCTGAAAGGTAAATGGCTGGTAACCAGCAGAACTAGACAGACCAGACTCACTACTACTCACTGATTTCTCAATATCACCAATCTCCGCTACAAGAGGAATGGGACGCTCCGGTACAGTGGGAGCCGGCAGGTCAGTTTCCAATATCTTCACAATCTGATCCATAGTTGGCCTAGCATGTAACTGTGGATGAGAAGAAAGAACAGCAACCATAACATACTTTTCCATGACTTCTTCTGGGCCCATCCCAGGCATGCCTTCTTCAATAACATCCAGTGCACGCCCTTTCCTAACCAATGACCAAGCCCAATCTGTAACATGGGAGGTCTGGTTCGCATTAAGAGCAACAAGTGCCTTCCTCCCACTCAAAAGCTCAAGAAGCACAACACCATAGCTGTAAACATCACTTCTCTCTGTCAATTGCCCATACAAAGCATACTCAGGGGCAACATAACCTAGTGTTCCAGCCACCCTGGTGCTTAGATGGCTCATCCCCTCCGGCGTAAACTTCGCCAGCCCAAAATCCGCCACTTTGGGCTCAAACATCTCATCCAAGAGTATATTACTAGCTTTAATATCCCTGTGTATAATAGTTGGCTGGGCTCCATTATGCAAGTAAGCCAACCCCCTCGCCGTCCCAAGAGCAATTTTCTGCCGAATTGGCCAACTGAGCTTCACATCTACTGATCCAAACAGATGGTCATGAAGGCTTCCATTCCGCATCAAATCGCACACGATTATCCTCTGGTAGCCCTCGAAAGGAGTAGTTGCACTACAGTATCCTCTCAGAGCAACAAGGTTCACATGCCTAACACTCGCAATCACCTCTACCTCATGAGTGAATTCGGCATCACCAGCAGCAGAGCAGTTCTTGAACCTCTTCAATGCAACCTCAGACCCATCTGGTAAAATCCCCTTATAAACATTCCCATAGCCTCCTCTCCCAATTATGTTATTCCCAGAGAAATTCCTGGTAGCCTCTTTGATTTCCTCAATCGTGAACCTAATCAGAGTCGTACTCTCACTAATCGATTTCAAACCCGAGGCCAAACTCGTCTCAACTTCAAGAATCTTCTTCCTCCTCCTCCTCCTCCTCCGTTTCTTGTACCTTCTCCACAGAACCCAAAATCCTGCAACTGCCCCCAACAGGCCAAAGCCCCCACCTATCACAACCCCACCAATCACAGCCTTCCGTTTCTTACTGCTCCAACCAGACGCAGAGAATTCAAGAGAGAACAAACACTTCAAAGTCCCTTTATCAATCGGTCCAAAAGGGTTAACAAAAGCAGCAACATAGATAGACGAATACGCGGTACAATCTGTGACATTCCCCACTTGAGATCCTGTCAGGTACGATGCCTGGACCCTCGAGAAGCTTGTTGTGCAAGTGGCGCAGGGAGAATTGTTCTCCAGCGACTGATTGCAAGAACGCCGAACGTCCTCCAACGCGGAATCCGGAATTAGGGATTCAAATTCCGAGCGGGACGTAATATTCATACACCCCTCAGAAATCCAACTGGTTTCGAAGCCGCAGACGGAGCGGATGTCGAAATTGGGGATGAAATCTAAGGACTGGTACGAATTCCAACAAGACCCAGAAGCATTTAAAGGAGGAAGAAAAAACCCACTTGTTTGAAGATACAAGGATTGAACGAGACGAAGCCCTTGAATTGCGTAGCGACACTTCGAAGAAGAATCTGGTAATTTGGGTCGCTTCGAGCCTTGGGCGAGTCTGCGAAGACCATCGAAGTTTAATGGACAGACAGCATCAGCGAGCTTCCTATGTGGGATCTCCACGCCATTAACAGCAGAAGAGCTCAAACCAGAAAATCCCAACTGTAATGCAAGGAAAAAGATGAGATGAAAGAGGGTCATCAGAGCCCTTGGATTTCACCAAGTTCTGCAAGTTTTCATTTTTCAATCCTTCTCTGTGATGGGTTTTTTTGGGTCCAGCTTCTGAAATCTGACTCTAGTCTTGGGAGGGGAAAGGAAGAAAGGGAGGAGAGTTAAAGTCGTGTTTGGCTTCTTTTCTTTGCTGGTTCAACTGCTCCAGTAGCCGATTGACAGGGTAGCTTCTGAATAACTTATTTTCTTAGGACATGACATCCAAACTAACGTAAGAAAATTTATGATAGTGACATGAACAAGAATAGATGACATTGACATTCCATCACTAAGGCCGAAGCACATACAAGAACATGGGAAAATATCTTTCATCTCCTAAGCTCCACCTTTTTTAATCTTATTTTTCATTCACAGTTTTGGAATAGAATCTACAAAGCCTTATTTTCAGATTTCTCTCTCTCTCTCTAAAAGCCACAAAGAAGGCAAAATTGTCTATCAGATGGTCCAAAAATTCCCACCACTGCCTTTCTAGGAAACAATGAACCTGTTAATGTACAATATACTCATCATTTAATTACATCACCAAACCTAGACAACAAGTAAGCATCTTGGTATCGTTTGCCAGTCAAATTAACATCTTTTGTATATATGGCAGTAGATAACCCCTGGGCTGTCAGGATTTTTTTTTGGTTAGACGATTATCTTGATTTTCATGGACACTGGGATTGATTTGATCTGATGAAGTAGGACAACAATGTTCAGGGACGAAAATTGTATGGGTTCTCTATGACCATTTTTTATTTTTATTTTTATTTGTTAACACTTTTAATTGCATAGTCTGTTCATTGGCACATAGGATCAAACAATTTTTTGTCACATAACATTTGTTTGGATAAAATATTAATAATTTGATTCTTGTGGGTAAGTTTCTAAGGAAACCAAGTTATCTAATGTTGTGGTCGAAACGAAGCAAATGTTCTGTGATAAAAATGCCTCTACATGTACTGTTTTGGGGGGTAAGAGGGTAAAAAAAAGTGTTCAGATGAAAAAGTAGGTGATCAATAAAAGATATCAATTCAAAAATCACAGTCTATCAATGCACGCCTTTAAAGGCCTGTCTCAAATCAGACAATCATTAGTCAGTGCCTACGAAGCTGCATGTAATTCAAAACACATAATGCGTCAGTGCCGTGGTCATAAAGGTCACAAACAATTTTGATCAAAACCCGGGAAGCAAATGTTCTGTGACCAGCATTCGCATGACCATTGTGTGACGTGCACCAAAGGCCGACAGGTGATGTGTTTTATAATTTGGTGCCCTCCTTTGGGTAACAAATATATTTGATGAAAAAAAATGCTCAGCTTAAAAAATAAGTATTTAAAAAGAGGTACCAAATTCAAAACCACATAATGGGTCAATCTATCACACTTCTATGGAGGTTTTTCCATCGCTGACAATCATTCATCTTATTTTGGGACCCACCTTTTGAATTGAACCTCATGTGTCAGCATATGTTTTTAGACATTTCACAATTGAGACCGTCTGCAGACTGACCTACAGGCGAGCCCTGTAGGCTGTGGCCTACATGTGACATGTGGCTATCCACTCCTTCCTTTTATTTTGCAAAACCACCCCTCTCACTTATTTTATGACAAGAAAACCCATCCCCCCGCTTTCTTTTACAAAATCACCCCTCCTTTTTTTTAAAACGTTAGGGTGCATGCACCGGATTTTGTGTGCACAAAATCTGTATGCAAATCGTGCCCTCGGACGAAGGGGCAACCACATCAGCACTAAAAAGTGTGCCTCAAAAAGTGTAAATCACTTTTCGACACTGATGTGTCCACCCCTTGGTCTGTGTGCATGATTTGCACACAGATTTTGTGCACATGAAATCCGGGCTCGTGGGTGTAATGTTTGACACGATCCGTGAACCCAACACGAAATAACCAGGCTAGGGTTGACTGTAAACTGGTTTTGGGTCAAAATGGGCTGACCCTCCACGATTAATAAATGGGTCAAGTTTGTGTTGGGTTGAGATGACACGAATCTGACCCGCCAACATGAATTACCATCTAACCCATAAATCCGACACAAACCCAACACAAAATAAGCAGGTTAGGGTTGACTGTAAACGGGTTTTGGGTCAAAGCGGCTTGACCTACTTTGACACGATTAATAAATGGATCGGGTTAGGGTGACAAGTGGGGAGAGTTTTGATACAACCACTGTAACCCTCCCACCCAATTGGTGGCAATTCATGTTGGTAGGTCGGGTTAGTGTCATGTGGAAATAAGGGCATATGACTATATGATTCAACCCTAACCCAACCCATTTATTAATCGTGTCAAAGCCAGTCGAGTTGCTTTAACCCTAGTCAACCCTAACTCGTTTATTTTGTGTTGGGTTTTTGGGTTATGTGGTAATTCATGTTAGCAGATCAAATTCGTGTCATCTCAACCCAGCTCATTTATTAATCGTGTCAAAGAGGATTGACCCATGTTGACCCAAAACCCGTTTACAGTCAACTATAACCCAGTTATTTCATGTTGGGTTCACGGATCATGTCAAACATTGCACCCACAAGCCCAGATTTCATGTGCATTAAATCTGTGTGCAAATCGTGCACACAGACCAAGGGGTGGACACATCAGTACCGAAAAGTGATTTACACTTTTGGGGGGGTACTTATCACTCTTTGATGCTAATGTATCCATCCCTTCGTCTGTGTGCATGCATTGCACACAGATTTTGTGTGCACCAAATCCGAACCGTGATCCTTCACACCATCCAATCCCTTTGGAACGGCATATGTTTAGAGGATAGCTTCAATGAAGATGTCTAATCAGTTCTTACGGTCAAGTAATTGACAGGGCCTCAATCGGAAAAAGATTATATACGGAAATCTGCTTTTCCTGATGTATATTAGGATGGCATTAGGGGGTGCACACATCAGTGCTGAAAAGTGATAAGCACCCCCCAAAAAGTGAAAGTCACTTTTAGGTATTGATACTCAGCCCCTGATGTCATCCTAATACATCAGGAAAAGCAAATTTCCGAACCTAATCCCAACCCGGCCTCAATAGTTTTAAGCCTCTGCAGAGCCGGTGAGAGCTATCTCGGATGTTTCTAGTGTCAATCAAGCATCAATTTTGCACTGATTCGTGGCAAAAAAGTGAAAATATGTTTTTTATCATGTGTTTAGAGATGCAATTCACTTTTTCACCATGTGTCAGCTTAAAATCGATGTTTGATGGACAATGGACACTGGACACATCCAGACGGGTCAGGACAAGCATAGCCTTGTAAGGGCAAATTGGTTATTACCAGGGGTGTTCTTGTCATTAAGTAAGGTTACATTATTACAAAGACACCCTCTATTTTTCTATATAATGACCAAAATACCCTTCGAAGAGACCCTTTCTACTGCAAGACCGTTATAGCAATGGCTAATGTCTTAAAATAGCTTGTTATTTCGTTTTCCTGAATGGAGTTGGCTGCTTATGCAAAGTTGGTCCCACAAGTGGTTGCTGTCATATATGGGGAGCCCAGAGGTTATAAATGTGCCACATGTCATGTTAGGTTAACTTACACGTGGCATTGCTATAGAAGTGACACATCATCAGGCAGAGGGTAGCTCTGAGTGCCCGACAAATCAGCTTTTCTATACAAAATGCGTTGGTTGAATGATCTGGATAAAGGAATAAAAGCTGCAGTGAAGAAAGAATAAAAAGAGGTTTAGGAAGTCACAGCTTTTGCATTTCTATTCTTCCTTATTTTTTCCCCTAAAGTTTTGAGGTCATGCGCGTGCAGTTCGGTTCTCAAAAGGGTGTTGGACGGTGCACGCAGAGAGAGAGAGAGAGAGCCAACCACGAAAGGAGACGATTCCGTTATTTATTTAACATTCACTTCAACCAAAAAGCTATATTCATCCATAATTTCTGTACTTAAAAAGGACTCTGGGACTGTTCTGTTGGGTTGAAGCTCACCTAGTAGGTCTATTTTTTAGATCCATTATGACTAGATTGTCCTGCCTTAGTCTTAATGCGGTGCAATTGTGCTGACCCACAGGCCTAATTAGTGGAACCCATGCCGGCCTTCAGAGTAGATGATCCTCTGTCACCACCTTTTGTGTTGCTGTAGGCTTAATCATATTGGCAGGGTCGGATAGGCCACCTTGGCCCGATCCGTCCAAGAGCTCCTAGAGATCCACAGTATGGTGCCAATAATAATTGTCTAACACTAGGTCAAACCCGTGGGGATTTTTCGTTCTAGATTATCAAAAGAATTGAGTTCAATAATACCTCTACAGCGAAGATTTTTACAACAAAACAATGCCTATTAAAATTATAAAAATTATATATTTCATTGTAAGGAATAATATAATCGTAAATATACCTTTGAACAAGTAGATTAGGCTGATGTTTTTCTCCTGAAATCAAGGAAAAACTCCGTTGAATATGATTATGTGGTATTGTTAATTTGTCTGAAACGAGATTTTGAGCAACCATAGAATTTAACTGGACTAAATACTGCTAACCTACGATAGAAATTACGAATGTTGTTTGTGTGTTCAATCCTTTTCTCTTCCGTTGTCTTTTCTATTTATAACCTACGATAGAAATTACGAATGTTGTTCGTGTGTTCAATCCTTTTCTCTTCTGTTGTCTTACTCTATTTATAAGGATCCTTTAATTGTGTCACTGTTGCTACTCACATTTTCATATTTGTTCATAACCATTTTTTGGTTTGGATTGTGAATCTTTTGATCGTTGACTTCTTTACTCGTTACTCTTATATGGGACAGCTGTTCATAATTACTGTGCTTTATCCCATTCACCTTCCATCTGACATGTCACACTTTGTAACCGTCAATCAAGTCATTACTCACCTCCACGTGTCCTTTATTGATTGGTGAAATTCGATTTAGTTTATTAGTTTGGACTTTGGAAGGCTTTATTGGACAAGCCCCACGTTGGCCAATCTCGTTTGTTGCTCCGATGCATCAGGTGTTCTTACAGAATGAGAGTCATCTCCATTCTTTCTTGCTCTAGACGTTGGAAATATATAATTCTTTTGGCCATGGAAGGCTGTGCCACCCACAAACTCATAGTTTGGGGTCTTTGGGCCAACTTTTTTTCTCTTTGTCAGAGCACAACTAGAGAAAGACATCGTAGGCACAACACTCTCTCTCTCTCTCTCTAAAAGATGGGATGACTTTGGAAGGTTGCTTGTTGCTTATAAAACATGACATTTGCAATATGTTTATAATGTGGATAAGTTACACTATTTCTTTATTTATATATTCTGCAAAAGCTAGCATGATCATATTCTGTGAAACTTGGGAATATGGGATTAAGTGGATCTCTGATGTGGTTCTGGTGCCTTTAGTTTTTGGACAGCGAGATCTAATTACAGGTTGAAACTTGGCAACGTCAGTTGCAAATGTTTGTCCGTATGTCCCCTCTGAAAAGGTCCCAACCATGGAAGGGTATATATATATATATATAAAGAGAAAATTGCCATCTTCTTTCCATTTTTTTTTTAATTCTTTTTCCTTTTTGCCTTTTTGTTAGAATTGGAAGTAACAATTTTATATGGCTTGTTTAAACATAAGATTGCTCTCCTACAAATGCATTAGTGATTAAACAATAACAAGCCAACCAAGGGCTGTATCAAAACACTCGGTCTATGTTATAATCAAGATGAATGGGCAATTCTTGACCCGACCTGCCAACCTTGCCCAGTTTTCTTCGGGGTCAGTTTTGACGTTTAAATTCATGTTGGATTTGAGTTGGGTATTTTTTCAACCCGTCCTTGGTGTTGTGACAAAATAGTACAACAGAATAAAACATGGATCAGAATCAAATATGTGATGCATGTGAAACAAAATGAGAAATAGTAAATGGTAAAGAACAATCACAAGCAAGGTTGTTGACATCCACAGATAAAATCAATAAAGATGGAAAATAAAGAAATTACAAAACACACAAAGTGAGTTCTCAAAATCCGAAGACAAAACCCCCAAGAAAATTCCAAAGAATTTTCCACTTAAATCATCTTGCTTCAACTCGGAGACAGAAAACCCCATGAAACTGCCTTCTTATAGTGGCATGCATCCCACTTAACCCTACAACCGGGTTTAAACCCCAAAATACCCTCCAAAGTGGTTTGAGTTGTTGGACCCAAACTGGTTAAAATGTGTCATGTCAGGTTTTTCTCCATATCACCAAATGGTTTCCCAACAATTAGCCCAAACTAACCCATTTTCCATAGGAACACCCCTAACGCAGCTAGTTCTTTTCCAAGTTGGGGTACGAATTTCAACTTGGTTTAAATTTAGGTGTGTTTAGGTCAAAAAAAATTGTAAGATAATATTGGGTATCTCATTCTCTCAACCGTGACAGATGTGATATCTAGCTACCTCCTTTGAATTTATACTTAAGAACCGTATAAACATGGGTCAATGACCTAAGATAATTAAAAATAAATAATAAAAATACATTGAATGACTCGTTAAGCATACCTGTGAAGATGCTAGTGAGAAGAAATATGAATGAGAGAAATGTAGAAGATAAATTGTTAAGGAGAGAGAATGTAGGGTTTAAAAAGAGGGTGGAGAAAATTCGGAAGAAGTTGAGAGAGATTTTAGGAATTGATGGAGAAAAATAGAAAGAGGAAAATGTGAGGGTGGAAGTAGGGATGGGGTTGTCCACATAGCATTCTTTGAAAAATATTTACATTCCAAATAAAAAACAGAGGGGTACCGGTATATAAATTAGGGGAGGTTGCCCACGTAAGCAACCTTGTATATAGATTTGTTGTTTTAAAATATTACAATATTAATTGTTACAACAGGAAAAGATTTTTCCTCATATGATAAGATCTTAAACTAATCTTGAATGCTTAGTTGCTCTCCACGCATGTAGGTCAGTTTGAAACTTACAACACCATGTGACAAAGAGTTTATGGTGATTTATAAGTTGACACATATAGTGTTTGGGGTTCAAAAAAGGGTTCAAGTGTGAAAAAAAAAAAAGAAGAAGAAGAAGAAGACACCAAATTCAAAAATACATCATGTGTCAATCAAAGACACACCTACATAAGCCTGTGTCAACACAGACAATTATTCTCCAAATAATAATAATAATAATAAAAATAAAGAAACAAAATGTTCTTTGATGACAGCGTCTATAGTGTTTATGGTGAACAGTAAGCTAACACATCAAAAAACTGTTCAAATGTTAAAAAAGAGTCACTATAAACTGACACGTGGTGAATTATAAGCCGACACACCTACAAATGCATATTCCATATTCAAAAAATACATAACCCACCCATTTTATTTCATATGACGTCCTCTGGTGTCCTAGACACTGTCTTAGACACCAAATCTTGGACAAAACATCCTT
>JAOXJP010000008.1:14052203-14064749 GCA_025762735.1 Platanus orientalis | reverse complement strand
GGCTTCTTTGTGAGTGGTCGTCTGGAGGCGAGGCTTTACGGCCGAGGGAGGATGAGGAAGGGCAAGGGTAGAAACTACGGCTTGTTTCCCAATTCCCTGCGTATAATTTCGTCTTGTTTGAAGACGGTGTCGACGAATGCTAGCACCGTTGCTTCCACGGTTCGGTCCGCCGGTGCGTCCGTCGCCGCTTCGATTTCGGTTGCTTCTGAAGATCAGAAAGACCAGGTTTTCTTCTCCTCCCCCCCTCCTTTTTCTTTTTAATTTTGGGCGTTGAAAATTGTTCTGTTTTCTTTTGCTTCTTGAGATTGTTAGTTGTTTTTTCTTTTAATGATTATTACTTGCTTAGATTATGGTTTTGCCTTTTCTGTTGTTTCAGTTTTCTTGAGATGATGTGGATGGAAAAGAATTATTGGACTTTGAAATGATGTGTGTCAATACTGATATTTTCTGTCAGTTGTTGGATTTCTTGAGTTTGTTGGAGTTATCTGTATATTTTGAAATTTGTTTTTTTTTTGTTAAATTATTTTTTTATTTGGGGGTTCAATTTTCTATTTAAGGACTTCATGTTGCTGGTGATGGTATTGGTATTGTCTGCTACTTTTTTTTTTTTTAATTTATGGATGACAAAATTTTATTAAAGAAGGAAAAAGGAGAATATACAGAGACATGTGCAATTGACCAAGAGGGGTCACACAATGAAACTAAGGATTACAATGTATAAGATAAGAAAAAAATACAAGAGTACCAATCCCTAGTAAAGCCATTGGCAGAGAGGCCATCAAAGTCCTTTGAGGCTATTGCCCAAGACGTCACTTCAAATAAGATGGAATTGGCCACTTCCCTGGGGGACTTCCTTACTTCTTAAAATATCCTTGTATTTCTCTCATTTCAAATTCCCCAACGTGTGCCATGAAGGATTCCCATCCAGAATTTCTTTCCACGTACATCCAAAGATACAATTCCATTGTCTTAGAAGATCAAGAAGACAACAAGGCATAACCCATCCCAATGACATATAGGCAAGAAAGCAATCTCAAATATATCTTGTAAAGGAACAATGAATCATTATATGATCATCTGATTTGCCTTCCTTCAGAGAACAAATATGTGGAGAGTGAGCCATGTAAGGCCACCGTCTTTGGAGAAGATCCATAGTATTCATTTTACTTAAGGCAATAGTCCAAACAAAAGCTTGAACCTTAGGGGTATAGAGACCTTTCCATACGTTAGGTACAAGGAATGATGGAGCACAAGAGGAATCTAAACTAGTATTGAGGGATAAATCATCAAAGAATGATTTGGAAGAAAAGCTCCTGGAGGATTCAAGCGTTCATCTATGCTTATCAGGATAGGTGGGGGAGAGTTGGACATTCTTGAGGGATTTAGGGAGAGTAGCTTAAAAAACTTTTCTACTTGGTGATTTAGAGGAAGAAGTGTATATGAGGCCTCCACTTAGTTTTCTTAATCCATCTGCAATGGGGAAGGCATGTAAACTGAGGAAGGAACTCTTATGGTTTAAAACAATCTCCACGTGCATGGTTTGAACGATTTGGTAGTGCAATGGTAAAATATGGCTACAGGCAGTGCCAAGCAAATTGTACTTTATTTTTCAAACATTGTGGAGGCAAAGTTACTATGTTCATTGTCTATGTTGATGACATAGGGTTTAGAGGCAGTGATATGGTGAAAATATCAAATTTGAAGAGTCAACTTGCTAAAGAATTTGATATTAAAGACTTGGGACAACTAAGATATTTTCTTGGGATTAAGGTTGCTAGATCCAAGAAATGTATATTCATTTCGTTGAGGAAATAGGTTATAGACTTGTTATAGGAGGCATGAATTTTAGGCTATAGATCTTTTAAACACCTATTGATCCCAATTTTCTTTTTGGGGATAATTTCTATTGATCCCAAATCATCGACTTAAGGAAGATGAAGGAGACAGATTGATCGATGCTAGCAGATATAAGATTTTAATTGGATGGCTTATATATCTCTCTTACCAAATCATATGTTATCGATGCAGTTAGTGTTATCAATCAATTTATGCATTTTCTACGTACTATACATCTGACTAGGTAGGCGCAAATTCAAATCGACAGTCTACTTTTGGTTACTATACACCATGAACTTAGTTATGTGGAGAAGCAAGAAGCAAACTATTGTTGGCAGGTCAAGTGTTGAAGCTGAATTTCGTGCCATGACTCATGGAGTATGTGAACTCTTATGGTTAAGAATTCTCTGGAAGGAACTTGGTTTTTTTAATCTCCAGAACCAATGAGTTTATATTGTAACAACTTCGCTGCAATCTGTATTGCTCATAAGTCATAACTTAATTCATCATGGTTGCACCAAGCACATTGAGGTTGATCAACATTTTATAAAGGAGCAAATCAAATTTGTAAACATTTGCATTCTTAATGTGAAGACTGGAGATTAGTTGGTTGACATCCTCACTAAAAGTCTCAGTGGGCCTCTTTTTCATGGTATTGGATCCATGCTAGGTATGGAGAATATCTACGTACCAACTTGAAGGGGAGTGTAAAAGTATAAAGAGGGTACTTTATATGTGTACAAAGGACGGGGGTATATATGTCATATGGTTGGTATGAGTATTTTTGTATCTTTAAGGGAATGAATGGTATTACGCTATTCTACTCTAATTAAGTATAATACATACCTACCGTATCTCTCATACGATTTATCCATTCTATTTTCTTCCTTCTATTTCTCTTATTCTCCTTTCTTTCTTTATATTCTACTACAGGTTTCTTTGTGCTACTACAACTAACAAAGACAACTATAACTTCCTCCAATCACATTGGATTCTTAGGATTTTGGTTTCTTATTGGAAAGGTAATTGAATAACCTTTCAAATGACAACTAAAATTAACCCAAACGGATAAGTTTTGACCTCTCAAAGTAAGGCTTAAAGAAAAGTGACAGAAATAGGATTTTCATTTTCCTAAAGATTCAATAATCATGTTCTACTTGAGAATAAATAAAACCTCCCAAACTGACAAACAATAAGCTAACCTAGATTAACTTAAAACGGACAACTTAAAAAATTGCCATACAAAAATATTAAACCCAAAATACCCCTGTATAAATTCATCAAATTTAAGGATGGGCTTTTTCTTGTTCTACATCTTGGATTAAAAGAATTTCGCCTTCTTTAAACACTTTATGATAGGAATTATGGTGGTGTTGAAGTTTTGATGTAGTACAAAGGGGAAGATGCTAGAATTGATGTAGTACAATTTCTCAAAGCCTAAAGTAATTTAAAATAATGGATGTGGAAGCAAATAAATCAATAATGGAGTTTGGAAACAAATAAGTAGCCATAGAAATTATAAATTTAGAAAACAAAATCACAAAAAGAAGACTAGAAGGAGTTAGAACAGAAAAGAGGAGAAAATAGAAAAAAAGATCCCAAAAAGGTATTTTTGTAATGTTGGATAGAAAGTCTAAAGATTACCAAAATGCCCATTTGACGTGTCAAAAAATTCTGAATATTTTAGGGTAGTTTCTGACGTGTTTAAGGGTTCTGTAGTTAAAATTTCATGAAATTCTGATAAGATTAAATGGATTAAAACAAAAAATTTCAAAAAAGTGAAGGTTCTTTAATGGAGGGTTTGTTGAAAACCAGTAAGGAATCTTTTAGAGGAAGAAGAAGATAGGAAAGAATATGGAGAAGAGAAATAGAAAGAGAAGAAGTGACTAAGAGAGAAGGAGAAGAAGTTAACAGAGATACCTGGGAGGGTGAGGGAACTCATGTGTGCATCTAGGGTGGTACAACCCGATGGAAAGAAGAAAGGGGAGCCATGAGATGAAGAAGGTCCACGGCTACTTGGGAGACCATCCTATATCACATACAATTTTTATTCAATCTTCACTGCATTTTATTGCGTAGGCGGTGCTTTTAAATAGGCTTACATCTTAAAATATTTGGAACTTTCTATAAAAAAAAAAATTCTAAAATACATGTAACTTGCTGGCCAAGCTTTCCCAAATTTAAAACATTCTAAAATACACTTTCTAAAATCTTAAACCTACGAAAAACACTTAAAACTTGTGGCACAATTATGCCACACTTAGTACTTTTTACAAATACAAAATTATTAAAATTTTAAACTACTAAATCATCTAAACTTACTAAAAACACTATTCCCGTAGCTTTTGACAACCCTTCAGTAATTTGGTCGTAACTTTTCCAAATCACTTCGAATTTGCGGAATCTTAGTCTCGTTAAATAGGTAATTGAATAACCTATCTAATGACACCAAAATCAGGCAAAAAAAGTCAAGTTTTGACTATGGAAAAATTGTCAAAAGTGAAAAATGGGATTACAACTAATTCCCTCCCTAAAAAAAAAAAAAAAACTAAACTAACCATGTCATTATTGGCCTTATTACAAGATTACCCACCCTTAAATAATTCTAATCAACCCCACATAGTATGTACACTTAAATCTAGCACTCTTATGTGGGGGCACATACATAAGTCACATACTGTGTTCCGCATAAGAAATTAAGTAAGAAAAGGCTCCTTTGAGTTTGAGTGTTTTCTCACAACAATAAACACTTAAACCTCTACAAGTAACCTTAGACAATCAAACGACACTTCAATCAATGGAGGATGAGAAATTTTAAGATAAATCAATTATTGAATATTTACACTGCCACTATGATGATCCCTTGTTAACTTCACATGTTTGCTTTGAAGGATTTAGAGCATATTTGGAAGAAGTTGAGAGAATCATCAAAGCTTGAATGCATGGTCCTGATTTTGTCATTGTTCTTATAATACTAAAAAACTTGAGGACAAGTTTTTGAACTGGAGGAAAATGATGTGGCACATGAAATATCCTATATTCAAGACCTAGGGATATTTTGTGTTTAAATTTTTTATTTGGTTATAGATGTTCATTTGGGCCATTTTATTTTGTTACGGGATTTACCTTTTTTAGTCGTTTGGAGCTATTATAGAATTTTTTCAAGTCTAAGGTTGTTTTGATAATTTCTTTGATTGATTCTTGTTAAATTGATATTCCCTATGTGATTTGTATTGGTCATCATACGCCTTGAATTTAGTGTCAATCAATGCTTTTTTTTTTTTTTGCATATATATATTTTTAAATTTTCTTCGTTGCCAGTTTTTACTAAGCCTTATAAAAAGACCTCTTAGCTCTAATGTCTGTTTGAATGTTTTTTGGGAGATAAAATATAATATATTCAAAAGGGAAAAGTAAGAGGAAAACAACTTCACCCATGCGGTGAAAACAACTGAAACAAAAAAAAAGAAAAGAAAAGAAGAGGGAAAAGGAACAAAGAAAAGAAGAGAAGAAAGAGCAAAAGAAAACATAAATTACACATCCTCACTCCACTTAGATATGACTTTATCTCATCAAAATCAGCCCTAATGGAAACCGAACGAAACAACAGTTTGTAAATAGAAGTCACAAGCTCCAAATGGTTCCTCAACCTCCCCCCAAATATCCTAGAATTTCTTTCCTTCCACAGACCCCAGCAAATGACACTAGGCAAGTTTGTTGAGATGATTGCCTTTTCCTTGGGACTCTCCAATGACCTCTTTGACATTAGTTTTTTTTTTTTTTTAAATTTCATTTTCCATCGTTTATTATATCTCTAAATATTGCCAATAGCTCTCCTTTTAGGTTCCACACCTAATTATTGTGCAATTAATCTCTTGTTTCTTTCTCTTCTATCTCTTAATACAAACATTTAAAACCATTAAACTATGTACCCTTGCATAAGCCCATCATATTTGAATTTTGAGTATGAATTGTGTTCCGTATCGCATCATTATCTCTCTCTCTCTCTTTCCCTCTTTTTAAATAAGTCTAATTGATATTATTCTATCACCTATTTTATTTATATCTACAATTACATCCTTTAGATCTTGATCTACTATGGCCCCGTTTGGCAACCATTTTCTTTATTCTGTTCCGTAATCAATAAAATGGATTATGGAGATACTGCATTCTTTAGGGCAATTCAGAAACAAAGAATCTATTTATTTATTTATATTTTTGAAGCAGATTGTTGTTTGGCAATGACCTTTGGAATATTTCCAAGCTTCATGGACTTCATGAACAACACAACGATTCCTCTAAGATAGAATCTTTGTTCTACATTATCAAAACTAGCTCTTTTCCCTTGACTCAATATTAAGATCTTTCTATAGGTGAATTGTGAGCTTGATTGCCAAATTGGGCATTAGCAAGACAATTAGAGATAAACACAAACAGATCAAGAGAGGAGAGAGAGATAGATAATCAAGAGAGGACAGACTGGGGAATGGAGAGTGAAAGAATAAGAGAAGAAATAGAGAGAGAGATGGAGAAAGTGTCAGACAGAGACACGGAGGGAGAAAGAGAGACAGAGCGAGAGGAGAGATAGTGAAAGAGAGTCAACAGAAAAACAAAACCCCATCTATCCATTCACAAAGAAAGTAAAAAAAAAAAAAACCCTAATCCCTCCCCATTTTCTACAGTAGAGAAATAGGAAGAGAGAGAAAGAGGAGGAGAAAGAATTATTTATCACAGGAGAAGAAGATGTTACCGGAGTGAGAAATCATCAGAGAGGCAGCCCGTTCGCACAAGAGCAATCTTCTGTCATCCTCTTTTCTTCTCCACTGTTTTGCTTCAATATGAGTAGTGGAGAGGTTTCTAACCTCACTTATTGACCCCCGCTCACGATCCCAACCCGGAATGCATTCTATCAATTTTTGGCACAATTTTTTTTTATGCCAAAAAAATGTTGCCAGAATGTGGAATTTGGAGTTATTTTAAGAAGCCAATCCGGTTTGCCAAACGCTATATATATTTTTTAAATTTTTTGATTTTCTGTGCATTCTTCGAGTAGTTGCCAAATTGAGCCTATCATTCCTACCTCATTTCTTGTTTCGATTTCTCTTGTATACTAAAGTTTATAGCCATCAATCTTCTTAATTTTTTACTTTTCATTTTCACATAGCCTCTTAAAGAAAAGCTATATTATTATTTTTTTCATTGTCTCAACCATCTCCATGCCCCTACTTGTCAAGGTTCCTATGTTCCAAGTCACTTGTCAAATCCTACCTTATTGGACTGGCTTGTTTAACTGCACTCATTCATTATGGGAACCCTTACCTACTTCTCACTGCATCCGGGCGCTATGTGGTTGGTTGCTTTTGGGGGATAACCCTTGTTTATTTCTCATTGCACCATTGCTTCATAGAGAAAGAAGTCATAATCAGTAAACAGATTGAATGCCAATAATATAATGAAAATTGAAGCTACGTCTCAAATAATTGAATAGATAATAGGATAGGCATATCACATTGATCATTAAAACTTATTCTGAAACAAGTTTTCTGGGCAATAATCTTGTTTTCTTTGATTTTCATTGACACCACTAGGGATTGGTGGAAGCCCCATATAGGAAGCAATTTAAAAATTTCTTGCTCATGGAGCCAGAAAATACTATAAGATCATCTCTCTTATTTACCTCTGAAAATGCTATTGATGTTGGCTTGTTTAAGTTATTTTTTATTATTGAGCACCCATTGAAACTTATGTTCTTCAGAACTTGCTTTGGCCTCATCCAACTTAGCACCACTAGACTCTTGTATGCTATTTGCTGATGATGTTGTGTTGATTGATGAGACTAGAGAGGGGGTAATGCCAAGTTAGAATTATGGAAGGATGTTTTAGAATCAAATGGTTTTAGGATAAGCTGGACTAAAACAGAATATATGGAATGCTGGTTTAGCCAAAATAGGAGTAGAAATGAGGAAGTAGTTAGAATTGATAACTAAGAGATACTTCAGACTCAGAGTGACCATTTCCGTTATCTCGGTTCAATCATGCACAAAGAGGGAGATATTGTAGATGATGTTGCTCATAGAATTAGAGCAGGATGGTTGAAGTGGAGAGGTGCTTCTGGAGTGTTGTGTGATAAATGAATACCACTGAAATTAAAGGGAAAATTCTATAAGACAACTATAAGACCCGCCATGCTTTATGGAGCAGAATGTTGGTCAGCCCAAACAACACGTACATAAAATGTGTGTGGCTGAAATGAGGATGTTGAGATGGACAAGTGGCAAGACTAGAAAGGATAAAATTAGGAATGACTCCATTTGTGGGAGCTTAGGTGTAGCACCAATGGGTGATAAAATGAGGGAAAGTCAATTGAGATGATTTGGGCATGTGCAACGAAGACCAATGACTGCACCAGTGAGGCGAGTGAGACAATGCAAGTTGAAGGTGCTAGAAGGATTAGAGGAGGGCCAAAATTGACATGGGTTGAAGTAGTAAGGAGGGACATGGCAGCTGGTAATTTAACGGCAGATATGGCCCTAAACAGAGCGGAATGACAGAACATGATTCGAGTGGCCGACCCCAAATAGTTGGGATAAGGCTGTTTGTTGTTGTTGTTGTATAGGTCTCTTGTTTTCTTTCATGCTTGGTGAAGCTTATTCCATCTAGAAGAAAATTTGCCAATTAATTCCCTTGAGAATTCTTTAGATATATATTTTTTAATGAATGAGAAATTTTTGGAATAAAAAATCACTTTGGTATCGATGAATATTGAAACCTTCAATTACTGCTAATGATGTCTTGTACTTGTGGAAGATTTATTTATTTAATAATGTGTGATTGGTTTTGTGGAAGATTCAATTGTTCCTTCACCATTGTAGACTGAAGTGAATGGGAGGAGCTTCCAGAGGATTTTACTTATAGAGTTGGAAGCAATGAATCTAATGGAAAGAGAATGGATCTGATGGGAGATCTTATAGCAAACTTACACTAAATGATGATTTCACGAGAAACTTCTTTGACTTTCTCTGCCTAATAGACTCACTAGCTGTTGACTAGATGTGTGTTTGTCTTCTTATGCTATGATGAGTGTGCTAATCCTTGTTCATGTAACCCCCTGCCTCCTTAGTTGTTGTTGCAATCTACCACTGTGGACGTTAGCTTATCTGCTTATGCATTTACATTTACCAGTTTAAGGGATCATCTATTACATTGGGTGTAGCAGTATCTATGTTCTAAATGTTTTTGGTCAACAGGTATTGTGGGCTGGTTTTGACAAATTAGAGCTTGATCAATCTGTCTTCAAACATGTTCTCTTGGTTGGTTATTCAAATGGATATCAAGTTCTTGATGTTGAGGATGCTTCTAATGTCAGTGAACTGGTCTCAAAACGTGATGGTCCAGTTTCATTCCTACAAATGCAGCCTATCCCTGTGAAGTCAGAGGGACATGAAGGATTTATAGCTTCACATCCCTTACTCTTGGTTGTTGCCGGTGACGAAACCTGCTACTCGGATCCAGTTCAGGGTGGGGGTCATTTGGGTGGGCAGATCAAAGACGGTAATATTGAGCCTCAACCAGGAAAGTCTGTTCCCTATCCTACAGCTGTTCGGTTTTACTCTCTAAGATCTCACAGTTATGTGCATGTTCTGAGATTTCGGTCTGCAGTCTATATTGTTAGATGCAGCCCACGGATAGTAGCTGTTGGTCTTGCAGCTCAAGTAAGTACTATATCAATAAGATATGATGTTAGATGAGTCTATACACTGAGACCTGGAGTGTGTAAATGGTAAGTGCTGTCCAGAGAGGAATATCCTAAAATATGTGGATCAGCTGTTGGATATTCCATCTGTAGATGGTAATGCCATCAATAGTAAGATGATTATGTTTTTGTCCATTTGATTGTGCCTACTGATGGAGCTAGCATTCCATGATTACTGACCATTTTTTTTTTCCTTCATGGCAGATATATTGCTTTGACGCTCTCACTCTCGAGAATAAATTCAGTGTTCTGACCTATCCTGTCCCACAGGTAGGAGGACAAGGATTGTTTGGGGTTAACATTGGTCATGGTCCAATGGCTGTTGGTCCCAGGTGGTTAGCTTATGCTACCAACAATCCTTTGTTGTCGAACACAGGCCGCCTAAGTCCACAAAACCTCACCCCTTCTTCAGGTGTTAGTCCATCTACTTCACCTGGAAGTGGGAGCTTGGTGGCTCGTTATGCATTGGAGTCGAGCAAACAGTTAGCTACTGGTATAATCAATCTTGGTGACATGGGATACAAAACTTTGTCCAAATATTGTCAGGAGCTTTTACCTGATGGTTCAAATTCTCCTGTATCAAAAAATTCAAACTGGAAACTTGGTAGACCTGCATCAGCAACACATTCAAATGAAGCAGATAATGCAGGGATGGTTAGTCCCCTACATAATTTGTTCTGAATTCAGCATGTAAAATTCTCATGTGATTTTTTCCTGTGGATTATTTGGGAAAATAACAGAAAGGTTTGAAAAAGGAAAGTGTGTGCTATACTTTAGGAGACATAAGTATTTTATTTAAAAAGTATTTCATCAATTCTGGTGAAAAAATCTAATAACCCACAAGTTTTCTTTCGAGGGAGAATGAAATGTAATTTCTTGTGAGATACATATTATCTGGAGAGCAACTAAATGTTTGCATTATATATATATATATATATAGATATATTTTAAATCCTAAAAGAGGTCTTGAGGTACTCAGGAATTAGAGGTAGTTGTTATAGTTCCAAGCCAACTTTGCTTTATGCTTTCACTCTGAATCACACTGCGTAAATGAAGATTTTTCTCAATTTAAATGGTTGATTGCAGATTGTTGTTAAAGATTTTATTTCCAGAGCTGTTATTTCCCAATTTAGAGCTCATTCAAGTCCAATTTCTGCACTCTGTTTTGACCCAAGTGGGACTCTCTTGGTTACTGCCTCTGTTTATGGGAACAACATAAACATATTCCGTATAATGCCATCCTGTGTCCAAACTGGATCAGGCACTCCTAGCTATGATTGGAGCTCTTCTCATGTGCATCTTTACAAACTATACCGTGGAATAACAACAGCTGTAAGTAATTATCATTTTATGCCTGATACACTGTCTTCTGTGTTCATTCCTCTCTTGCCGTTCATTGCTTTCTTTATGGTTTTATTTGTTGATGGTTTTCTTCCTTTCATATTCCTTTGTTTTTTACTTTTTCTAGATTTTCTTTTTTTGGATTTTGGTGACAGGTCATACAAGACATATGCTTTAGTCATTATAGTCAATGGATAGCCATTGTTTCCTCAAGGGGAACTTGCCATGTTTTTGTCCTATCTCCTTTTGGTGGTGATGCTGGTATTCATACACAAAGTTTTCATAGTGATGGACCTGCGCTGTTACCAGGTCAATCTTTACCATGGTGGTCTACTTCATCTTGCATGATAAAACAGCAATCCTTTCCACCTCCACCACCTACTACACTCTCTGTTGTGAGTAGGATAAAGGATAGCAACTCTGGGTGGCTTAATACGGTTAGCAATGCCACAGCTTCTGCAACAGGAAAGGTATTTGTGCCCTCTGGTGCTGTAGCTGCTGCATTCCACAGTTCTGTATCTCTCAGTCCTCGTACCTTTCCCTCAAAGACCAATGCCTTGGAGCACTTACTGGTGTATTCTCCATCTGGTCATGTAATTCAACATGAACTTCTGCCATCCCTGGGGGTAGAATCAAGTGATAGCAGTTCAAGAAGTGGGTCAGGTTCTTCTGTGCAAATGCAGGATGAAGAGTTAAGGGTGAAAATTGAACCTGTTCAGTGGTGGGATGTTTGCCGAAGATCGGATTGGCCAGAAAGGGAGGAATGCATTTCCCGGATTACCCGTGATAGACAAGAAGCTACAGAGACACTCATGGCTACATCTGATAGTGAAGAGATTGATATGAAGTACGTGATGAACAATTGCACAGGGGGTAAAAGTTACGTAAAACCCCATGAAAGACCGCACTGGTATCTCTCCAATGCAGAGCTGCAGATAAACTCTGGGAGGATACCCATATGGCAGAAATCTAAGGTACTCGTTGTAATTTAAGTTGTAAGATGCCTTGTATGTCATTATGTTCTATTTTGGATATAATCATTTCACATATATTCTAGATATGCTTCTATATGATGATCCCTTTGAGGGCTAATGAGAGGAAGTTTACTAAAGATTATGCTGGTGGAGAGATTGAAATTGAAAAGGTCCCTGTACATGTGGTTGAAATAAGGCAGAAGGATTTGCTACCTGTGTTTGATCATTTCCATAGCATCCAATCTGATTGGAATGACAGGTAATGACCACACTTTATCTACTATTGCTTGCAGGTTTTGGCTATTTCTTAATATTCTGTGCATGATCCTTTTGGTGAGATTTGGGAGTCCATATCTTTCTAAAACCTGTGGTTAATCTGGATTTCTGCTAGTAAAACTGTTGGAAGCAAATGATGGCTGTTAGAATAATTAGAAAGATATGACAGCAAGATATCTGAGTAACTCCTACTGTATCAAACTTGTTTTAAGCACCATTATTTATTCTTGGTGAACAAGGGATAAACAAATGAAGGCTCAAAATGTTATTCATACTTGTATAGCACCTGAAACAACAACAACAACAACAACAACAAACAGCCTTATCCCAACTATTTGGGGTCGGCTACATGAATCCTGTTCCGCC
>JAOXJP010000008.1:13966712-14000580 GCA_025762735.1 Platanus orientalis | reverse complement strand
AATTTATTAAGTCCTAGGGAGTCAAATGTAATACGTAAAAGTGTCTTTAGTGTTAGGGTTTGTAGGGGCACGATTAGACCATTTTTTTTAATTTATTTGACAGGTAAAAATAGTCATAAGAGGGGTCCACAATGGATGGTCATGTAGCCAAAGTTGTGGTCTTTTTGGACTGTTTTGAAGTAAAATAATGGGGCTCACATACAGCTGGACGATAGCCTTAGTATTTTCCAAATTTTGGAGATATTTGGGATTCTTTGTGGGGCCCAATTTCAACCAAGTCGACAGCCTTGTTCTTATTAATTGTTTTAGTGATTTAGGGTTTAGGAAAGGGACAAATAGGATCCCTTAATTTTAGGAAATTGTGGGCTACAAGTTTAGAAATACTTGGGGATCAAGTTAGAAGTTTTTAGGAAGTTGTTTTGTTTCTTTTTTTTCTTTTTTTTTTTTCTGATTGTAATGTCTTTGAAGGCCAACCAACAATTGCAATAAAATTGGTGAAGAATATTTGAAAAGTAGAACACGTGAATTTTTTTTGGGTTGTGACCCATGGTATCCCCTTTGGGTAGAGTTGTTGGACTCCCCTCTCCCTCTTTCTTCCCTCCTCTGTTTTGTCCTCTAACCAACCCCACATCAGCATACAATTCTCCCCACTGTTTTCTTTTAAATCGGTCTCTGTCGTAGCCTTCATCTGCCACAGATGTACCCACTACAAACCATTGTTTTGTCCCTATCCCATTCCCCTTTTACCCCCAAAATAGCACAGTTTTTTGATGTGTTCAATACTTCCAAGCACAAAACAGCAAACTTGTCTATATAAGTTCACAAACCTAGATTCATCCAAATTGGCTGAAATTTGGAATAGTGGTCTATAATGAAACCAATAATCACCCTATCAGAGCTCAGAATTTTCTGACGCACGGACAAGGTTATTTTGATCATTTCACTCAACTGTCTAGATTTCCCAGAATTTGAATTTAGGCTTTCTTTCTTCTTTCATTTATGATTCCCCTATACTATCCTACATCAGATGGTTGTTTGTCCATAGCTTCTACAGCTCAACAAACACCATCTCCCTCCATTCCAATTCAGTAGTCTTCCTCACCTTTTGTTCCCCCTTCTACTTCTCAGTGTGATTAGCTAACTCTGTAGCATTCTCGTTTTGGCCATATCACTTTTCCCATGTTACGCAAATTTTTTCAGGCTTATACTCTTATATCTCAAATTTCCATTGTAAAACCTGTGAGTTGGCCAAGCACTGTCGTTCCTCCAATTCCTTGAGTATGAATCGCAATTCTTCTCATTTTTCCCTTGTTCATCTTGATGTCTGGGAACCTGCTCCCATTACCTCATTGTTTGGTTTTCATTATTTTGTGACATTTATTGATGATTACTCTCGAGCTACTTAGATTTACTTGTTGAAATCCAAGAACGAGGTGTTTTTAGCCTTTCAGATGTTTCACAAATTAGTTGAAACCCAATTTGAGACTAAACTCAAGGTTCTTCGTTCTAATAATGGCAAAGAATATATGTCTCATGTTTTTTCCTCTTACCTCTCTCAGCATGGTATCTTCCATCAAACTACTCGTCCTGGTACTTCTAAGCAAAATGGGGTGTTGAGAGAAAGAACCGACATCTCCTTAAGATCATTCATTCCTTGTTTTTCCATTTATGCATGTTCCCCAAGTTTGTTGGACTGATGCTTTTCAGATTGTTGCTTACTTAATGAACTGAGATTCTACTCTAAGATCTTGGATTCTTGGGTTCTCGGCTTCCAAGGGTGTTTTTATTCATTAAAAAAAATTGTGCTGAAATCAGGACCTTAGTCTTCAATTAGGCTTGTATTTTGAAAGATTTTAGAGGTATGCATCAATCCAATCTGTTTGCTAACGAGGGGAACAATTTTGTAAATCTATTTTAGTTATAGTTTTTGTGTAGAATGAGGAAACCCTCGTTCTCCCTCTTTTGTACAAGTTCCCTTTCATTAATAAAAATCTTTATACCCGATACCTATCAAAAATAAATTAAAGTACGATGATCACAATTTTTTAACCTGCTGGTTTCTCTACTGTCTATTATTCCTCACTGAAGTAGGTTACACCAAAATTCGTTAATCCTGAAACAGGATACTATTCCAGGGAAAAGGAAAATTGGTTAGAGAAAAAATTTGAAGCAGAAGATAGAAGAATGCAATTTTTTTTTTTGGGGGGGAAGAGATAAAAAGCACTTTATTGAAAACAGAAGAATGCAATTTTTAAGCTTAGTAAAGAGAACTTTTTAGAAGACAAGTGTTCCAAAATTTCGCAAGAACAGAGTCAATATAAAAGCATGACTGCGACTTTTCTTGATGCTTGTCCCCTGGAAGAAAAGAAGAAAAAGGGATTTTTCTGTCTTGTGATAGGCAGATTGAGTTGGAGGTGGCTGGTTCTTAATCTCTTTGTCACAGTTTTGAGGAGCTACTTTGCCCCAGTAATGAATATAGTGTTACTTATCAAAAGAAGGGGAAAAAAGCATAGTTAAGCATTGAGACCTTAGACTGTTAAGACCAATGCAAAATTACAAAAAACTCAATTCAAATATCTTTCAATGAGGTTTGAAGAGGTGTTTGGGTTGGTGATTTCTCCTTCTCAAGAGAAAATTACTTAAAAATAGTAAACTTTCGGGTGCAATTTTTATGGCCAATTATCCACAAAAAAAAAAAAAAAAAAACTTATGGCCAATGAATTAATATAGAGAATGAATTTGGGATGCTTGTACTCTTCAACATTGATTTAGAAAATGCCACACTCTTTTTTATTAGAAATTCCATGATTGCAATCTGAACGCAATTACATTTTATCTTGTAAATCTTTCTAGGAGCAGAGTGTTGGGCAGCCACAAACACCACGCACATAGAATGAGTGTGGCTGAGATGAAGATGTTGATATGGATGAGTGGCAAAACTAAAAACAATAGAATAGAAATAAATTCATTCAAGGAGGGAAAATCAACTGAGATGATTTGGTGTAGCACCAGTAGGTGAAAAGACGAGGGAAAGTCAACTAAGATGGTTTGGTCATGTTGATGAAGATATAATTAAGAGGCTATTGTATGTGCCACCCCACAAGAGGACCAAGTTCAAGATGTGTACAAAATATGGGTTAGTTTGAGTGTCTTAGGGGCTGGGGATACATATGTAATAAGGTCTTTTGAGTCATGGGGTTTTGGTTTTTTTTGTAAAGGGATATGCTTGTAATAAGGCTAAAACAGCCAAGGGTATTATGAGTTAAGAAAAGTGGTTGACAGCTAGGAGATATTTTGTCTTTTAGTGGGTCTTCAAAGTCAACAATGGGGCCCACAACAAGCTGGTTGACAACCCCTTTGCTTAATTGATTTTAGTAGTTTTAAAGTTCAGGAATGTTGGTATTAGAAGTCCTCCTTTCTAATTTTAGGTAGTTTCTATTTTTCATGTGATGTAAGCCTATTTAAGAGGCACCCAACAACTTCAATAAATTAGTTTATGATGAATTATTGAAAAAAAGTGTGTTCGTTGGGTTGGAACCATTTATCCCTTTGTCTTCTCTATCCCCTCTCCAAGGTGTAGCTGCAAGGCTCCCTAGGGTCTATCCCTATCCTTCCATCTTCCTCTTCTTCTAAGTCTTCTTCTTCTTCTTCTCTATTCTCCCATCTTCCTATTCTTCTACTTTTATATTCTTCTTCTCTCCTCTTTTCTTTTCTTTTTTTTTTTTTGAAGAATAACTTAAATTATATAAATGGGCAAAAGAGAACAAACAAAATAATACAAGCAAACAGCCGAAAAAACTGCATCCAAGCCACCTGAGAGACCAGCACTAACTCACTCCCAGGATATGATCACCCACAAACCCCAAGTGCTGCCTAGCACTCCATTTAGCCAAACAACCACAGCCACGTTTTTTGAGCGAGAAATATGACGCAACTGAGGTTGAGTATCCCTCACCAACATCCTAACTGAGCTTGAGTATCTTCTCCCTTCTTCTCCTAGTTACCTCTTCCCAAGTCCCTCATAAATCTTTGCTATAATATCATCCATTCAAGTATTGGTGCTGACAGAATTCTGCAGAATAATAGAGCCACGATTGGAGTTCCGAGGTCATACCCATTGGTCAAATCAAAGATCCTATCAAAGAGGTATTTCATCTCTTGTTTAATCAGGTTATCTTTATCACCCTTTTCCTCCATTAGTCCTGTGCATTCCTTTTAATTCTTATGCAAAATTCTGTTTAGATCTCTATTCTTTAGTGCCCGTATCTATATTTATACAGAGAATTCAAGTTTCACATTCTCTGAAAATCACCCACCCTAGAACTCCTCTTTCTTCTTATTTCTCTTCAAGGTTTTCCTCCTCTATGTGTCTCCCTTCCTTCTCCTCAAGCTCCACTTTAATCCCCCTCTTGATTGAAGAACTTCTTCTCTAGAACCCTCACTGATTTTATGTTACATTCTTTACATAATACTGCAGACCTGATATTTTTATAATTCCATATACCTAAACATATCAGAATCAGCTTGATGCAAACAACATCATACGACTTATGTATGTAGCCCCATATAAGAGGGTACGATTTAAATGTTATGTGGGATCAAATCAAATTTTGTAAGGGGTGGTAATTTTGTAATAAGGCCAATAGTACCATGGTTAGTATAGTGTTTTTGGGTTTTTAGTTGTAATCCTGTTTTTCACTTCGGACCCAATTTTTCTGACCAAAACTTGAATTTTTTGCTTGATTTTGGTGTCATTATATAGGTTATTCAGTTACCTTACTAACAAGGTTAAGATTGCACAAATCCGATGAGATTTGGGAAAGTTATGACCAAATTACTAAGGGGGTGTCAATAAAAATGGGAATAGTGTTTTTTTATAAAGTCCTAAATTTTAATTTTTGGGAAAGTAAGTTTTAGAAAGTTTTATGTTTTAGAAAACTTGGCTAACAAGTTTATGATTTTTATGAAGTTTCTAATTTTAACAAGTTCTATTTGTTTAAGCTTGTTAGCCTATTTAAAGGCAACCCCTCCCCCATAATTTTATAGTGAAGAATAAACAAGGTTTCAAAGATTTGGGCGTACCGGTATGGCTGTAGCCATGTTCTCATGTCCAAGGGTTGATGTCATCTCCTAGGCACCCCTCTTCTCTCCATGTGGGTTGTAGCACCCTAATGTGTTTGTGAGAATCCTCCTCACGCTCCCTCTTTCTCCAAGTTATCTCTCTTATTTTCTTCTCCTTCTACTTTTCTCTTAGTTTATTATTCTCCTCTCTCTTTCTTTTTCTTTTCTTCTTCTTTTTCTTATTCCTTAAACCACTGTTAAAACACCTTCAAGTTTCTGAAATTCCGCGATTTAACCCATCAATTCTTGTCGGAATTTAATGAAATTTTAACAGTAGAACCCTGACACGTGTCAAAAACAGCCATAAAAATTTCAGAATTTTCTGATAAGTCAAAGGGGCATTTTGATAATTTTCGTATTTTCTGTACAAAATTACAAAAATACCCTTTTGAGCTATTTTCTCCTCTTTTTCTATTCTAAATCCTTCTAATCTTCTTTTTGTGATTTTATTTTCTGATTTTTAAATTTTCGGGGCAACTTGTTTGTTTCTAAACTCTATTCTTGATTTATTTGATTTCGCATCCTTTATTTTAATTTATTTGAGGGCCTTGGAATTACACTACAACAATATTGGTATCTTCCCATTGTACTGCATCACAGCTGAAATTTTGTATGGTGATTCATCAAAGACTCATCAAACACCCTGCAAAGTTGCAGATTTTTCTGATGTGTATGCAGAGGTATTTTGATAATTTCATGGTTCTGCCCTGAAATTCCAAAAACCCTAAAGCAGGTTCTTTCTCTTCTTTCTCCCTTCTTTTCATCTCTAAACCATCTCTAATTATTCCACAATTCTCTGTTTTGGGTTTCCTCTAGTCCTCCTTAACTTTCTTGTAATTTCTAGATTAATTGGGTGTGCTGAAATTCAAATCTTGGTTACTTTTAAATCTATCCTAGTTTCCGCATCTTTTATTTGGACCCACATCAGCAAGATATACAAGCCTAGACTGCCTTCACATCACTTTGGCATCCAAGCTTGTGATATCCTGCATCACATGTGCAACGAAGACAAATGATTGCACTATTGAGGAGTGAGACAATGAGAGTTTAAGGCAAAAAGGACGAGAAAAACCAAAATTAACTTGGGTTAAAGTAGTGAGGAGAGACATGGCAGCTTGTGAATTAATGGAAAATATAGCCCTAGATAGAGTGGAAGGAATTTATCATTCACCCCTTCACATCCTGGCACAATATTATTCAGGGACCAATAACCCTTCTAAAATAAAATGGTTTCACATTGACATTGTTTCTAAGAAAAATCAACACATGTCAAACAAACCACTTTCTCCTCATATGTAAGATGTATTAAAAAGATGGCAAGCCAATCAACCGTCTTTACCACTCCACACCTATATAGGATCTGGTTGTAGAAAGTATAGAAAGAGATAAACCTCATGAACACAGATCGTTGAAGCTAAATATGAATGCAATAACCAAGGATGGAAGAGTAACTTGGTAGAAGGAACTTACGGAAAAGGCTTATGGAAAGCGATATCAAAGGTATATGCAGCTTCTTTGCAATGCACCCAATTTAAAGTGGGAAATGGTGTGAGATAAATTCTAGTTTAATGCCTGGTGCAGTGAACCCTCCCTTACTAGAGATTACCCACTCTACACAGATTGGCCTCTAATGGATAATACTTTTGTCAGGGACTGTTTCAAAGTTATTATCAGTAGGGTCATTTGGAATCCTCAGTTTAGAAAAAAGCCTAAATGATTAGCAAATGACACCATCATTTATCTCCTACATGGCCTTGAGAAGACTCAGCACCACTCCCTTTTCAGAGGATAAGAGAGTTTGATGAGAGGCTACGATGTATCCTTCTCAGCTTTTTTTTTTTCTTTCTTTCTTTTCTTTTCTTTTCTTTTTTAAATTAGCTCACAGAGAAAATGAGCATTTTCCCATGAAGTTCATTTGGCAATCTCCCACCCCAACAAATGATACTTTTTTTCTGTGGACAACAACCATCCTTCACAAGATCTCAGGGTTAACAACCTCTTGGCAGGATGACTTCATCAAGCAAATAAGTGTTTGGTGTCGTTTGGGGGGAGAGACAGTGGATAGTTTACTACTGCAGTGTAGTTTTGCAAGCAGCCTATGTTCTCAGCTTTTGTGTCTGTTTGGCATGTCTTGGACCATGCCATGCAGCCTATCTGAAGCAATATTTTCATGTGCTACATACATGTGTCTTCAGCCAGATAGAGATGATACTATGGAGAATTCCTCCCTTCCTGTTGTGCGGGCACATTTGGAGAGAAAAATGCAAGAATATTTGATATAAATGGCAGCCATTTTCTACAAAGTTGCTGACCATATACTTTTGGGCTAACATCACAAAAGACTCCAAAAATGTTTGGTATCATAATTTTTTGTTCAACTGAGAAAAACAAAAGTATATAGCTCTTCTTGCCTATTGTACAATTATCCTCACTATACAACATATACAGCCCTCTGCAAATTTTTAATGATTCTTCCTTGATACAAATCCTACCATATTAATCAAAAAAGATAATAAAATCTTCTTGTTAATGCTTAAAAAAATTAATCTATCTTAATCAAATGCAAACCTTACCAAATGCACATCAATCATTGGAACTTCTGGACTCTTCCGATTTATCAAAAAAAGCCACGGAATAAGAAATTTCTCCCTTCCAACTTGAAATGATCTGCATATACATTATTCCTGTTGAATTTGTTGAATTCCTATGCATCTTGAGAGATAACAAGATATGCAAATGACCATGCAGCTTTAATAAATTAATACCACAAACTCCAACAAAAACAGATCACTCTACAATGGGAGTGGATTCAGATCAAAAAGAAATCTTAACTAAATTGAAAAGAAAAAAAAAAAAAAAAAAGAAAACCCACCAAGTCTCCTCCAAAATTGGTCAAGCGTGTCTATTTTAGAGAAGCAAATCTACAGACTGTATTCCAAAGATATTTGATATACAAAGATTTTCTATGAGTTCCTCAGAACACTCACTTTTCATTAGCATTCCCAAACATATGACTTTACAAAATTATGCTTTGAAACATTGTTACTGATGTCCCCTTGAGAGATGGAAGAATGTCATGCATTTTAATGAGAAGTATGAAAATTACATAAGTTAAAAATTTTGGAATATGCAATTGCAAGTAGGCAAAAATACTTTAAGACCCTAATAGTCAGAATTAGATTCATAAATTGGCCGAGACAGAATAATTATCTGAATAGAGTAAACATTAAATAATAATCTAATAGAAACATGTAATGAGTGTCTCATTTCATGCAAATTCAATTGACATTTATTACAAATGTACATAATATACTACAGTCTCTATTTTTTTTTAATAACATATTTGCAATAAGATGTCATGATTAAACCTATTTTTAAACATTTTCTGGCTTATAATTAAAATGATACTTTAATTAAAGCATAATAATGCAATAAGACATAAACACCCTCTTCAACCTGGATCTAACACGATGGTCTGCAATATAATTTTCCAACCTAAACACAGAACGGAAGGATATGTTCAAAGATGGTGCTACGGGCAATCTCCAAAACCACTCCTTAGTCCCTTTCCCTCAAACTAAAGCATTACAAGAATCACCTTCGAAGGTCACATTTAATATGACTAGCAACTTTTTCAGCCCAAAGAGAAGAGCCAAAGCCTTAGCTTGGCTGGAATCACACATGCCAATATGCTCTAGCAACCCCAGTATATATAAACAACACTACCCCACTATGATCATGGAAAATTCCTCCAGTACCTGAAAGTCTCAAGTTTCCTGGCAAGCACCCATCAAAGTTCAGCTTAGTCTCACATTCCTCCTTTCATGCGTATTAATAGTTTAAAACTTAAAACTTCTGTTCATCATGTGGGGTACATTGTAGGTTTTTCGGTGGGGGTAGAGAAGGTCTGCCCATTTCTCACCTTCAATTTGAGGACAATGTGATGGTCTTTTGTGAAGCGGAGGCTAGACAAATTAGGGTTTTTTTTTTTTTTTTTTGAGATGCTTTGAAGCGGTCTCTAGGTTGAAAATTAATATATCTAAAAGTGAGTTGTTTCAAGTGAGGAGGTTCCGGATATTCAGATTTTAGCCACTAATTTGAGTAGTAAAATTAGTAATCTTCTAGCAACCTATCTTGGTTTGCCTCTTGGGACTAAGTTCAAATCTAGATTGGTGTGAGAGCCGATGGTGGAAAGAATCAAGAAAAGGCTTGACTCCTGGAAACCTCTACTTCTTTCTAAGTTCAACCTATCTTCGCTTGCTAGCATCCCGAATTACTTCCTTTCCCTATTTACTATTCCGGATTTTATCACTTCTAAAATCGAGAAATGTTTTTGAAAATTTTATAAAATGACTTGTCGGAACGCAGAAATTATCATCTAATGGATTGGAAGTTGGTTTGTCGTCCAATTCAAGAAGGTGGTTTAAGGATTAAAAGTACCAGGGATCATAATAAGTCGCTTTTAGGTAAATGGTTGTGGAGATTTGGCAAGGATAGGGAGAGTTTGTAGAGTGGTTGTCAATAGATATGGTATTTGTCAAAGTGGAATCCAAAGGATGTTCAGGAAGATTTTAGTACCAATATTTGGAAGTCTATTCTCAAAGGTAAGTCTGAATTTTGGAAGTTTATCTGGTTTATGCTTGGTTCAAGAGAGGTCATTTGCTTTTTGGGAGGATTCTTGGTGTGGAGAGGCCCCTCTCGATCAAGAATTTAATAGAATCTATAACTTGACCTTGGATAAATCTGAAGCTATTCCAGTTAACTATGATTTTTAGGGTGGGGTGGTTGGTTTTCGAGGTTAATGAGGAATTTGAATAATTGAAAGTTTGATGAGTTGGAGAGGTTATTGAGGAGGCTTGGTTATATGAAACCAATTCCAAGAGTGTGTGATAGTGTGGTGTGGAGTCTAAATAGTAGGGGATAATTTCACTACTAAATCCTTCTATCTTGGTCTAATTAACTAGATAACCGGATTGTTTCCACACAAAAGCAATTGGAGGTCTTCCATTCCCTCAAAGGTCACTTTCTTTATGTGGACTGCTTATATGAAAAAAAGTATTACCTTGGATCATCTAAAGAGTATAGGTTGGAAATTGGATAATAGGTGTATGGTGTGTATGAGTGAGGAGGAGACTGTGAATCATCTTTTCATCCATTGCCCTATAGCTTGTCAAGTTTGGCATTTTTTTCCTCCTTCAACTCAATGTTTCTTGGTCTTTTCCTTTCTCTATTAGGGACTTTCTCTTATGTTGAAGGCTTAGTGACTTAGAGGGGATTCCTAAATCCATATGGCCCTATTTACCAGGGGCTATCTGTTGAGGGGTTTGGAAGGAAAGGAATAAAAGAATTTTTGAAGGTAAATTCTCATCTCCAACTGCTCTGACCGTGGTTGTATTTAGTTTATTGCATGATTGGTTTTTGGTTGTCAGGGATTTGGATGAGGAGGCTTGGGATTCGTTTAGGGGTGATATTGTCAATGAGTGTTTGAGGATTGTTTTTTTGTTGTTGCTTTCTTTTTTTTTCAGTTTCATCGGCCTGGTGATGATGCGGGACACATGTACATTCAAGTGCAATAAGAGATCTCGAGAGATTACACAAAGCAATATGAAAACATAAACTAGATTCCTACTCTCAAGTCAATCACACTTTGAATTCACTTAGGAAATTTAATAATAAAACAACTCAAAACTGAAATTAGAACCAAATAGAGAATGAAACTAATCAGATTGAAGTGCAAATAAAATCAACTAGACTATTTGCAGACTTAGAGTAAGCAGCAACTAATCAATGTAACAAAGATTCAAGAACCCCAATGTTGGACAGCAAGTAAAAAAGAGGAAAATAAAAAGAAGAAGGTGTGTACCTATGTGGAGAAAACCCTACTCCACAAACCCTAGGAAATCCCCACCTAGGGTTTCAAGTTTGGCACAAACTTGAAAGAAGAATAACTCCAATCATGGGAGCTAAGAAAAACTTAATTTTATTGATCATAACATGAGCAAAACAATGAAGGGAGGGCTTCTTTTATAGCCCATGTTTTGCTAGAGTTCCCCCTTCACAATTCGAAATCAAACTAAAATAAATAAGAAACTTCCTAATTTTAGAAACCTTTAAGTTTTAACTAAAAACTCACTATTATAACTAAACTCTAAAACATTAACTAATTGCAATTAAAGACCTCAAACTCAAATAATAATGTAGCAACTCTCAATACTTACTAAAGACACAAAATACCAAAACAAATAAGAAGGCACATGTTGCCTAAAATGGGTCCACATGACCACACATAAAAATAGCACAAAAAGTGCTCCAAACAGCTCTAGCCATGACCTATGGTCCTCATCCACGTTTCTACTCGATCCAAATGCCAAGAGGACCTCTCCTACGATGGTAAGTCTTAAGATTGCCAAGTAGTGTGATGTCTTCATCAGGTGATTCGTTATCGTTGTTGCTCTCTTGCCTTTCTGGCTTTTTATACTAAGAATCATTTTTTAAAAAAGAAACCTTCGTTCAATTTAGTCTCACTCTACCACTATGACCATCGAAAACTCCTCTAGTACCTAAAAATCTCAAGTTTCCTAGCAAGCACCAATAATAGTTCAGCTTAGGCTCACCTTCCTTCAGTGAGTATAATACCTCCATAGTTCCACAGAAAATTGGAGAAGACCATGCTACAGGTTACCGAAAGGTAATCTCTTAAACACATCATTTGCGCTTACTATTTTTGAACTCTTTGGATGCCAAAGACCAATGAGATACAACAGTTTTGACCAAGCTAATAATGGCATACAAAGAACGATATATGGCTCTGATTCTTCCCCTTCCTCTCATTAGCCTAGTGATGAGAACATCAGGTCCAGGCAGGAGTTTCAGGTCTATCAAAGATGGCGCAGGAGGGTTACGCCCATGTTACGGTTCCACTAGAGAGTTTTTTATGTCTTTTATTTCCCTAACACATTATATGAGGGTATTATTGTCTTGGTAAAGTGTTTAGTGGTGTGTATGTTATTTTATGTAGTTTAGGATTATTTTGAACAGAGATTGTTGCTAGGGGGTATTTTAGACTTTACTTTGTTTAGGTTGTAATAAACCTAGCCGTGGGGGCTATAAAAACACCCCACATGACTTGGTAGAATTTTATGATGAATAACAAGAGATTTTTCTTCAGCTCACATTTGGCTCCTTGGTTGCTTCTTCTTCTTTCTTCTTAGAGAACAAGTGAAGAACTATAAAACCCTAGAATGGGTCTAGGGTTGATCCTAATTTAAAGGTAGTAGTGGAGGCTAGTCCCTCCTCCTTGGGTCAAAGGATTCATCATCTTGTTCTTCTTTCTTTGTTTATGAATTTTAATTTTTCTGGTTTGCTGAAGTTAATTTTTAGCTAGAAATTGATCACCTAGCACCAAATAGTGAAGATTTGAAGACTTTGAAACACCCAAAATCAGTGCTATTGGCTGGACAATCCTCTCTAGACGGGTTCCCATGGATACGGATTAGTTCTGAAGAAGATATTCTCTGTTTGCTGCAGTCCAGGCATGAACAGTCCCTATACCAAGCCTGCACAAAATTGTTTTCAACACTTTGAACACAAAGCAAATAGTGTTGATCTCTCCCCTGGTTGATAGGATCCTCCATACAATCAAGCTGGTGGTGGGACACATCCAAAAGGGCCCCACCTGATTGAGATAAACCTGGTTGCTATCACAGAAGTCATTAAAATAGAGGAATAGAGCTATCGTGGGAGATTGAATCCTAACTCCTAACCTTTAGGAGTTTGACTGAGTGCTTCTACTGGGTTGTAATACACCCCAATACGATCCTAAAGTTTTTGGTCTCATCCCCAAAGCTGCCTTATTCTGCATGTTACAGCTCCTGAAGTTAATCCCAGGCATGAATAGCTGATTTTTAGTCCTTCTATGAGATCCCTAGTATACTCCTCATCTTTTGGATTCAGCAAAAGTTGTCACAGCAGGGTGTTAGTAACCCTTACATGATCCTAGAGGCAAGATTATCAGTCCGGAAATTTGTTGCTATGAAAAAAATTCAAACTCTTGAACTCCAAGGCTGGTGGCATGGCTTCTACAGGTCCTGTGAGTATCGATCAGCCCTAATCAGACCTCTTTGATCAGCTTGGGCAGAGGTTTACCCTCATTCATCTCTTAGAAGCCTCTCACAATGCAAGGACAGCACACAGAGGTATTCTTTTTATCCTATGATGATCTCTTTGAATCCTATAAGTAGTTGAACATGGTGGTTTTGGGATTTTGGGTTGTTGGCTGACAAAATACAATCCTAGATCTAAATTACTTGCCTAAACCTGATATTTACCATCTTTAAGCCTTGCATACTGATTCCCTAATAGTTTCTATATACCCTTGATATTCCCTGTTTTTCCTATGTTTTTTTTATCAATTTTAGACACTTTATAACACCCTGAATTCTTGGACAGCAACCTGTCACTTTATTAATCTCTAAATTCAATTGATATTTCCCACATATAACTTAGGTCGATCTTGTTTACTACTTTGTAGGCTTTATGTTTACTACTTTGTAGGCTTTAGCTCTTATCATGCATATTGAACTTAACTGAATATCCACCTGATTTCGTGTGTGGATGTGCAAGTAGGAACTGTATTTATGTTTTTATCATTGTTCTTACAATTTTATTCCTAGTTTCCTAATTCCTTGTGCACACACCCACTAGTCCATATGCATGCTGCATCACCCAGATACACCAAAAAACAATATGCACCAACATCTCTAAAGAATTTTTCCCATCTAACCAAAAGGCCCAAATTGCTAATTTGCTGTTGAGATAGAAGGTTGACTATGTAACAGGAGAAAACGCAAGCTAAATCCATGAGAAAGACATAGGACCATAGTACACCAGCAAAATTTTACATATCTTCTTCAAGCTAGGTTCCGACCTAGTTCGAAACAGAAATTTGAGTCCAACTTTTAATGGAATTTCGAGATTTGATTGAAATCCAAGAAAAACTTTTCCAATATCTTTTTTTTTTAGAGAGATATAGAGGTAAAGAAGCACTTTATTGAAATAGCGAAGAAAGGAACAAACATAACAAAAAGGGATCACTGGGCAGGTGATACCCAGAAAAATAAAGCAACAAGAAAAAAAAATCAAAGCAAACAAACAAAGAAGTCAACAAATTACATATTCTCAAACCACATGGAATATCACTCAATCTCAAACTTTGTCCACACAAAAACCCAATCAAAGAGGATATTATAGACAAATAGCATGAGCTCCTCCCGACTCCAAAACATGTCCTTGAAAATTCAATTATTCTTCTCTTTCCACAGCCCCCAACTAATGGCAGCCGGCTAAGCGCACCAGATGAGGGAAGGAAATCTCTCAAGATCCACATGTTGAGAAATGTTGGGGTAAATATGTTAAATATGTCCCTTTATGTACTTTTCTAATCTCATAAGGGATATAGTTGGTATACAGCCCCTATACCCATATAAATACTAATCAGACATATACATAAGAGAATAAGATCATACGATTCCTCCAAATTATCTTCTTCTTCTTCTTCTTCTTCTTCTTTTGGACTCATAATACGAATTACAACTTGGTATCAGAGTGGGGAAAAAAGCATCGAAGCAAGCTCACGTCAAAGAAGCGCCGAAAGCAGGGCTGGCATCAATCGTATGAACACTAATGTCAGCCTGGCCATACTGGTGTCAAAACAAGCCGAGGCTAGGGTTTGGTGTAGAATAGAGTGTAGAGTATTATGCATGTTTTTTTGAATTTTTTTGAGGCCTAAAAAGTTTTTTTTTTTTGGGAGCTCTATTGTGCAAAGAGAAAAAAAAATTCAAATTTGAAGAAAATGCTCGATCCGATCAGATCGGGGTTCTTTCGTCGGATGATTCAATGAAGATGGGTCGTTTTTTGAAGATCTTCCATTCAAAGGTAGTCTCACATGATTTGGTTGGGATTTGAGAGAGTTGTGAAGAGTTTGCATCCCATATGTTAACACCCAGGTTTGTATTCAACGTTTTTTCGATTTTTTATAAAAAAAAATTTGTTTTTTTGGATTGTGGTGACTACTAAAAGGCATGATTTGTGGTGGTGACATGGTGAAATGTTTATTCATTGTTGTTGGGGGATGTTTGGAAGATCTATGTCTTTACGTTACATTTTTTGGATCGTCAGTGATGCCTGCCTGAGCTCTATGATCGTGTGCCTTGTTCTTGAAGTTTGAGATTCACAAGGTTAGGTCTATTGAGTGTATTCAACAAGGTTGATCCCACAAAAAAAAATGTCGAAAGCAAAGCCTAGTACATCATCTGAAGTATCAGGGAGTAATGTGTTACCATTGGAGGTCCAAGGTGATAATCTCAATGTCCAGATCACAACTGTTAAGTTGCATGGGACAAATTACTTAGAGTGGTCTCAATCCGCAAGAATGTACATTGGCGGAACAAGTAAACTAGGGTACATTAATGGTCAAGTAATAGAGCCATCTTCCTCGGATACCAAAGCCTATGATAAGTGGGAATCTGAGAATCTGACTCTGATGTCTTGGCTGCTTCACTCGATGCAACCGCACATCATTAAGGTTTTTTGTTCCTTAAAACAGCCAAGGAGATTTGGGATTTTGTCGCTCAAACATACTCTCAAGTAAAGAATTTTATGAGAATTTATCAGTTAAATCAAGAAATAGCACATCTTCATCAAGGGGAGAGGAGTTTGCGAAGCTATTTTGTTCCTTTGAGAAGTATGTGGGCGGAGTCAGATCACTATGAAAGTTTTGGACCGGCGTGTCAAAAGGATGTTGTGGCATATAAGGAAAAGGTTGAAGAACAAGAATCTTTGAATTCTTGGTTGGCTTAAATATCGATTTTGAACTTATGCGAGTTCAAATACTTAGTAGGGAGGTACTTCCATCATTGAATGAAGTATATGCTTTGGTTCAAAGTGAGGACAGCCGTCGTCGTGTTATGCAACAGTATTACTCTCCCACTTCTGAGTGATCCGCTTTGGTTACTACATCAGCCCCTCCTTAAAAAAAGGAAAGAAGGGTTCAAAAAACCATCGAAACCTGCATTTGATGATAGGGAAAAACAAAATTGGAGGGCCGGTTATATTGATAAGGATAAACTAAAGTGCATTCATTATGGGAAACAAGGCACACTAAGGAAAGTTGTTGGGATTTTGTGGAGCATCCAGAAAAATTCAGTAAACCAAGTGGCATGAGAGCAAATTTTGCCTCCTATAATAATGTTTTCCCTCAAAAATGGTTATTTCTGACATTACTTCCTCAAGTGAAGCTTCTTAGCGGATGGTCAAAGTTCCCAAAGAAGAAATTGAGCGACTTCGCAAGTTTATGGCTCAATTAAATGGTTACACCTCCACGGCCTCACACCAACCACCCACTTCTTCCCATAGTTTTGATAACTAGACCAGTCATCAAACCGGTAAGGTGGATGTTCAGGTTCAACCATCGGTTTACATGGCCTAACCATGGTTTACACATTCATAAGAAAAATATAATAAAATACCAAAAAATGAAACAACTCATAATGCATTAGAAGGCTTATGACCGAGTTTTTAACTTTTAGGCGTAACTTTTAGGCGTACCAAAAAATGTAATAAAATACTAAAAAGTAAAACAATTCATGGCAAGTGGAATTGGAATTTGGAATGACACATTTCTAGTTTTTTTCTTCTTAATTTGCTAAAACAATAAAAAACAATTGGTTTTATTATAATCGAGTTTAGAAAAAACCGGCCTACTTTCATCAGTTTTAATTGGTTTTTCCAGTTATATCTGTTTTTTGGAAAATCATGGTTTTAAGCTTTTATAGAACTGCTTATGGTGCCAGTTCTAGTTAAACCGGGTCAGACCACCCGGTCCAATTCTCAAAACTATGCTTCTTCCTTTGTTGCTACTCAATCAAGTACCCATGCCACCGCTCTTCATGTTTCCTCCCCTACACAATCCTGGATCATTGATTCAGGAGCATCCAACCATATGACAGGTTTGTCCTCCTTATTTTCTTCGTACTTTGTTGCTTTTGGTGAAGATAAAGTTAGAGTTGCAGATGGAACATTATCTTCCATTTCAGGGAAAGAAAGTATTCATGTTTCTCCCACTCTATCTTTATCCTCGGTCATTCACGTTCATAAATTTGCTAGAAATTTGTTATCTATTAGTCGGATCACCCATGATCTTAGTTGTTCTGTCACTTTTTTTCCTTCACATTGTGTGTTTTAGGACTTAGATTCGAAGAAGACGATTGGGAGTAGTCATGAAGCTGATGGACTTTATCTCCTAGATACAGATGCAATACCTCTATCGCTTTCTACATTTTAGTCTAGTCATAAGGTGTCCAATAAGACCCAATTATTGCAGTGGCATAACAGGATGGATCACATATCATTTTCTTCTATGAAGTTCTTGTTTCCTAGTTTATTTTCTTTTGTTTCCTCATTGGGTATTGATTGTGAGATCTAGCAATTATCAAAACATGTTAAAAGCTCATATCCATTGAGTAATAATAAAAGTTTTATTCCATTTGCTATTATTCATTCTAATGTTTGGGGACCAGCCCTTACTACCTCTTTGTTTGGATTTCGATATTTTGTTACATTTGTTGATGACTGCTCACGTTGTATTTGGGTGTATCTCATGAAGACAAACGATGAAGTGGTATTTTTCAAAATTTCCACCTTTTGGTCTGAGACTGTGTTAATTGCTTCCTACCTCATTAATAGAATGTCTTCTCATGTACTTGATTTTCAATCCCCTATTTCTGTTTTGTGTCCAGATAGTCCTTTGTTTCTTGTTCTACCAAAGATCTTTGGTTGTGTATGTTTCGTTCACACCCAACAACGGGATAGAACTAAGTTTGATCCAAAAGCAGTGAAATGTGTGTTCGTTGGATACCCTTCCTCCCAAAAAAGATATAAATGTTATCATCCTAACACAGGAAAAAAAATTGTTAGCATGGATGTCACCTTCTTTGAATCTGTCCCATTTTTTTTTCTTCATCTCCCTCTCTTCAAGGGAAGCCTAAAAGTGAAGAGAGGGAGTCATCATCATTGTGACTGCCTAATTTGTTGCTATTTTCAATCTCAGTTCATCCATCCTCATTTGATCATCAATCAAGAAGGGGTAAGGAACTACTTGTGTACAAAAGGAGAGAAATGGACATAGCAACTCCTCCACTTCTAATTGATTCTTCAGAGCCAGGTAATGTTCCCTTGTCTTCTCTTCATCCTACTAATGATCCTTCTAAACTTGAAGATGATCTTCCAATTGCACTTTAGAAAGGAAAGCGTTCATGTATTAACCATCCTATTTCCAATTTTGTTTCTTACCAGTCCTTGAATACCTCATATACTTCCTTTGTTAATTCAGTATCATCCATAAAAATTCCATCTAGCTTGAAATAAGCTATTTCTCAATCTAAGTGGAGGGAGGCCATGTGTGAGAAAATGAAGGCTCTTGAAAAGAACAAGACATAGGAGCTCGTTGATCTTCTAAGAGGTAAGCAACCTGTTGGATGTAAGTGGGTTTATACTGTGAAATACAAGACAGATGGGTCAATTGAAAGATATAAAGCAAGGCCGGTTACAAAGGGGTATACTCAAACATACGGCATCAATTATCAAAAAACCTTTGCACCAATGGCAAAAATGAACTTTGTCAGTCTTGTTCTCCATTGCAGTCAACAAAACTAGCCATTGTGGCAGCTAGATGTGAAGAATGCCTTCTTACATGGCAATCTTCATGAAAAAGTATATACTCCTCTAGACTTTAAAATTTCAGACAGCGAAAGTAAGGTTTGTAAATTAAAAAAAAAAAAGGTATTATATGGCCTGAAATAGTCTCCACGAACCTGGTTTGAGAGGTTAGTGGAAGCCTGAAAAAGGTTAGATATATGCAGCCATAAGTTGATCACACTTTATTTGTGAAACACACTCAGCAAAAGACCACGGCAGTAATTGTTTATGTTGATGATATTGTGATAAATAGGAGATGATGCAGGAGAAGTAAAGAAGCTAAAAACTCAAAGCAAGGCCTATAGAAACCTCCATTGAAATTAATTATGGGTTGAATGACCAAGATGGCAAACCATTAATTGATGCTGGAAGATATCAACGACTTAAACTCTTATCTCTCACAAGGCCTGATATTGCATTTGTTGTAGGAGTGGTAAGCAAATTCATGCATGCTCCAAGAACTTCTCATCTTGAAGCTACCTATTGAATTCTGAGATATTTAAAATCTGCCCCAGGAAGGGGGTTGTTGTTTTCAAATCGTGGACACGTGGAGATTGAAATTTATACAAATGTAGGTTTAGTTACTAACTGAAGATCTACCTTTGGATATTGTTCTTTTATGGGTGGTAGTCTTGTAACTTGGAGAAGCAAAAAACAAAACATTGTGGCTAAATCGAGTGTAGAGGCAAAGTACAAGTCTATGGCACATGGAATAAGTGAAATGTTGTGGTTGAGATCTTTACTTAAGGAGGTTGGATTTAGAGTAGTGGTCCCTATGAGGTTATACTGTGATAATAAGTCAGCAATAAGCATAGTTCACAATTCAATGCAACATGATCGAACCAAACACATTGAAGTGGATAGACATTTTATCCGGGAGAAATCGTTGTTAGGATTGGTCTGCACCCCCCTTGTAACTATTGATCAACAACTGGCGGATATTCTAATTAAAGGTGTGACAAAAATGGGACTACATGGGATACTTGATAAGCTGGGTATGTATGATATACATGCTCGAGCTTGAGGGGGAGTGTTCAGAAATGTTGGGGTAAATATGTCCAACATTACCCTTTATGTACTTTTGTAATCTCTTAAGGTGTATAGTTAGTATACAACCACTATACTCGTATAAATACTAATAAGACACATACGTATGAGAATAAGCTCATACAATTCATACCAATTCTTTTCTTTCTTTCTTTCCTTCTTTCTTTCTTTCTTTCTTCTTCTTCTTCTTCTTCTCCTCCTTCTTTTGGACTCATAATACGAATTATAACTCCACAATCCACCACCCTTTAATCCAATCAAAGAAATACTTTGGAAAAGTCCATAAGATTTGGAGGTGAGAAGGGAAAAAATTCCACACCCTGAAAGCCTTAGGACAATGAATGAAAAGATAGTTAATCGATTCCTTCTCCCACATACACATGACACATTTATTGGCCAAGTTCCAAGTTTTGCCCTGAAGATGATTAAGCTTAAGAATTTTATCCAAATAAGCATTCCACAAAAAGGACTCTTTTAGAAGGGATGTCCAGGTTCCAAATTCTTCTGTGGGGAAAATAGGAATCATCAACCTTCATTTAACTCCTTATACATAGACTTTACGGAAAAAAATCTATTCGGATCCAGTCTTTGATTCGTCAAAGTACTCATTAACCTCACAATCTCACTCATCTCCCCGTCATTCAGGTTCCTATGCAGCCTCGGGATCCACACACAACTTATGGCATCAAAAGAATCCGCTACCGACACTCAAGGATTAATAACCGAAGAGAAAATACTATAAAAGCTTACCTTAAGAGTCACCTCACCAATCCAAATATCCTTTTTTAATGGATAAGGAAAAAGAGGAAAAACAACAACGAAGAACAAAAAGAAACAAGCCCAACGACCTAAAAGATCAAGGCATCCCAATCAAAAATCCAAGAAGAGAAGCTACTCCCCGTAAACATGGGAATATGAGACACCAATCTAAACAAAAGAGCCAAGGTCTGGTCCTTAAGAAGCTGGCTGGAAGCACTACGATCTTCAAACACCCTCATGTTACACTCCTTCCACAGGGCCCAGCACACCACATGAGGGATACACTTCCAAAGTAATATCCCTCTAGGAGAGAGCCCCACACATTTCCCTTCAAACCATTGAAAAAAGAATTAGGGAATAAATTCAAGCATCACCCATTGGACCCCAAACCGAAGACAAAATGCCTCCCTAAAGTTTAAACACAACCTGGCAATGAAGGAAGAGGTGGGCTGCACACTCCCCAACTCTCCCACAAAGGTAACACCAATTGGCTAGTTGAAACCCCTTTTTCAGAAGATTATCTAGAGTCAAAGCACGATCAAAATGAATTACCCATAACAGGAAGCAAGACTTTGACGGAATCTTAGATTTCCAAACATTACAGGCTGGGCCTTTTATGTTTACCATAGGGCCAATGATATTATATATAGAGTTCACTGAAAAACCATCAATAGGAGCTGGTTGCCACAGTCTTTGGTCGGTCTTGTCCTCGTCCCCCGCTTCAACCCTATCAAGAAGAAGCAACAAGCAGGAGAGGGCAAGAAGCTCCCAATCAATCACCCTTCGCCGGAGATGAAGATCCCAAGAGACGTGCCCATTCTCTCTTACTATGTGATCCTTAATCAAGCCCTTTTTTTAATCTTGCCAGGGAGTTTATGCCTAGAAAAGCACGAGCAAGAGGTGTAGAGCCACAACAAGTACCATGCCAAAAGCAAGTTTTATCCCCCATCCCCGCAGTGAAGACAATCCACTTCTGAAATTCATCATATTCTTTGAAGATATCTCTCCACATGCTTGACCCAAAGATCCTCCCAAAATCTGATTTTGACTCCAAAACCAAGGCTGAAGCGAATAAAAATCCCATATCTTAATCCTCTCCAAATTTATCTGCCAATTTTTCTCCATTTATTCTTTATCTTCCAAACTTTTTCTATTTTCCTATTTACTTCTTTGATTCTTCATTTTTCTTCCCTACATATGAAACTTAAATATTGTTTTTGCTTTGTAAAAATTGTTCTGACTACTCTTGAAACTGAAACAAAATCTCAAAATTCTGAGAATCCTAACGAAATTGTAAACCTTGCTCACCATCCACCATGCGATGGAATAATAGATAATCAATAGTCTCCATCTCTCATACACAACAAACAAATAGTGGAGATCAAACTCATATTTTTTCCTCCTTTGAAGGATGTCACACCTCTAAAAGATAAAGAACGGCTGTGAAGAAATCTAGTAATAAAGGATCCACTTGATTCTAAGGACTAGACTCTATGGTCACACCTCTTTCTTTTTTTTTTCTTTCTTTCTTTTTATAAGATAAAAGAATTTATTAAGAAGGGTATAAGGCATCCCCTAAGCCCTATATGGGGGGGGGGGGACGGCTTCCACCTTTGGCTCTTTTAAACACCGTAAAAGATGGCTTGGCATACGAATTGAAAGACCTATTGTTTCTTTCCAGCTGATCTTTCTTGTGTGTAACAAAGAGGCCTATCCCCGGGGGCGGAGCCAGGATTTTCACATAGGGGGGCAAGCCAAAGGATTATGTGCGCTCACTTAACGGGTGCCAATGGTATGCCCACAACCACAGGGCAACACTTCACATCAAAAAAGTAAAAAGCACCCCCAAAAAATTGTAAATCACTATTTCAACAAGACGTGTCACCTGCTAGTTGCGGGCACACTATTGGCACCCATTAAGGGGCGCACCTAATCCGAGGACAAGGATTCTCCGGGATTTTAACTCATCTTCAGTCTCAGTGGATAGGTACCACTCCATTAGCAATCAGTCCGTGACATGTGGCCTTACAAACGGTGTTTGAGCCAATACACATGGGTCAAATGAGTGCATTATGGTAAATATACAATTAATAAGTACTTGTATATTTATTAATCAAAATAGATGTTCTGTCCAGGACACTAGGTGACTTCACATGGAATAAAATGGGCAGTGGTTGGATGAAATTTTAAATTCTCACCCATTTTATTCTAAATGAAGTCACTTGGCACCCTGGACACCATCTTGGACAGGATATTTGTACCTTTTGTCAGACAATGTGTCACACCCTGAACAGAAAATGGAGTGGTACTAGTTCAGTTAGATTGGAGTGGACGAGTCACATCTTGAGCAGAGAATGGAGTGGTACCAGTTCAGCCAGATTGGAGTTGACATGAACTCATTTTTTGGTAAGGTGGGGCAACCGATTCCAATCTCACACATTAAGGGAGCAATTGATTCCAATCAAATCTAAAATTGGCCTGGCCCATTAGTATTACACTCTTGCCCCTATGTGGCTCCGCCCGACTGCAACAGTTGACGAAATTTTGATTGAAGGGAATTTGAAATCAGAAGAATATCGGTGTAAAGACAAATGGCAAAGGATCGTTGAAACAAATTTGAGTTCAGTTGCTAGGAACAGATGGTGGAGAACCACAAAGACATCTGGAAGTGTACAGTAACTACTTCAACGCCTATAAATAGAGTGGCTTGGCAATGGTAAAAGGATCCCTCAAACAACAGAACGAACACACAATATTCATGTCCAGATTACAACCTACTCTCGAATATCAACAGTCTTCACTATTACAATCTCATTGAATAGATAATTACTGCTTTGTTATTCCTTATCCTGGAAAGATCACATACTACTCAAACACTCTCTAACCATGTTTAACCTTTATCAAGTCAAGCTTTTCATTATAACAAAGTTGTACTGTCCTTGTAACTGTATGTGTTGCATGATTAAGATGTACCTCAAAGTATTACCACACATTAGGATATCATTAACACTCGATTCACACTTCACATTGGAAAAAAAGTCTTATTTCTAGGAGGGCTATGCAAAGTAATAGACCAGGATGACCCCTCTTTTTTAGCCCCGTGGAGAATCAACTATCAATCCACCCCATTCAACACATAAGTGAGACCCTCAAGATATTCAATGCTTTCAACCCCTCACAACACAGAGAAATTTTCAAAAGGATCCAAAAAAATTATATCTGATGTCTCTATTCAAAACGAAAACTTCGTTCCGATTTCATTTTGCTCGAATTCGTAAGGTTTGGAAAAACTTAAGACCTTGTCTATATCAACCCAAGCCCGACGCATCGGTGGTTGAGGTTTCTAAGATTCAACTGATGAACGTATCTTCTATCCAAAAATAAATAAATAAATAGTTACGAATGATGTGTACTTTCTTTTGGGTCTTTTTTCTTCTTTTTTTTTTCCAAGAGAAGATACGTTCAATTTTTTGAGTCACAGTTTGATTCATAAGAAAATGCGATTTAAGAAATGCATGAATCTCTTCAAATTAGCACTTTTACTTTTTGGATCGGAACCACTTAAGCTGCCACGAATAAGATTCTCAAGTAGTCTTATTCTTTTGCTATTGAAAGGTTAAAAAAAGCCATCTAATATCAAAATCCCTTTAGGGTCCAAACAAGCCTATCATTTCTTATCCTCCACATTTGAATTTTCAAACATTGGTCAAATCAGACCCACGTACATTGGTCAAATCACACCCACGTTTTATAGCTCAAATAGGTGTAATAGGCTCTACAAGACTGAAGAGGACTTTCCAACTATAGACTATTCTCCTTTTGTGATGGGTCTAACCAAACTTCTACCCTTTATAATAAAAGATTGCAATAGAAATAAACTAATGATTTGGACAAACCCTGTTTTAAAAGAGATAATAATCTTATGTAATAATTTACTTGTTTTATTATTATTAGAACAAGGGCACCTTCTTTTGTCTGTCCAATAAATAAGGTGTAGGATATTCCCAAATCATGTAAGGTAAACAATGGGATTACTGATTGCTTTTTTATTTTTACTGCTGGGTAAGTGGGATTATTGACTACTAAACCAAAGGTAAGTATTCCTTGGAACAATAAGATCCACGAGCACAATCATGGTTATCAAGATCCCAATTCGGATCATATAATCCTATGATCTTACTATCCTAAATCGTTCGAATGATCCGACTCACTCCCAAAGTTGTGAAGCTACAGGGTCATTGTAGGATCCTGCTCAGGATCATGGGTTCGTATAGGATCACGATCCCATAACAATCCTGACCAATCCTACATATTGTGTTTCTGAGTCTTATTTTTTTTTCATTGGGTTAAGGAAACAAAACTTGAGACTCTTAATAAAATTAATTTAATAAAAAAAATACTCTTTAGAAACTCACAAATCTTTTCAGCCTTTTAAAAAAAAATCTTTACAACAAAAACCCCTAGCTCTAAATTATTCAAGACTTAAGAGTAGTGACTGACTATCAAATCATTCGAAGTTCACAATGTTAGTGACGATAATATGATGAATTTGAAAATGCATGAAGGGATTTTGGCAATTTTCCTACGATGATGTGGATGCTAGCAATGACATTGGTGAGGATGTTGATAACGAAAGTCACTTTGAAGAAAACATTAAACTTAATAATAAAAAACTTGATTTTGGTGATTGAATGTTCATCTTTATTTATGTTTATGTTGTTGTTACCCTAATATAAATGGATAGAAATATGAACCATCTAGTATGAATTCATTTAGTTATTTTAATATGTTATGTTATTATGGTATTGAAACTTTGAAAATGTTGTAATTTAGTACTTAGTAGTTAACTAATTAATTTTTGGATAATTTGTGTTAAAAATATTATAATACTTTTTTAATTAGTAGAGATGTAGAGTATTAAAGTTGTATCATGTTAAATTTTATCTATTTTTATATAATGATTTTAATGATTCTTTAACATATATCATTATTATCGATAGTTTTCCACTTTATTTTTTACAAAAAGAATAATCATATGATTCTCGATCTGATCCACGAGACCCCCCATCAATCCTACATAGGATCTCAATTTTAACAACCTTAAGCATAATAAGTTGTATCTGGGCATCTTGGGAGCAAATGTCATGTTCGGGATTTGGTGTCCAGGACACCATGGGACATCATATGAAATAAAATGAGCAGAAATTTGAAATTTCATATAACCACTACCTTTTTTATTCCATTTGAAGTCCCCTAGTGTCCAAGACACCATCCCGGATAAAACATTTATTTCATTGCAGGTTTACTTGCACTGCCTCGTATTATCATTTTTGGCGGTATGTGTGCGCCTATTTGAAGTCGTAAGAATTCTTGTGAACATGATCAGGGTAAACAACACCACCTCGGAATAATTCACAAACAGTTCAATATTTCTAAAATGAAAAAGGATGCTCTATCCATAATGTACCTTTGTCTCCTCACATGAGGGTGTGGTCCCATGCGCTTTTGCATGGAAACCACACCCCAGTGATGGGACAACCAGTACATCCTGGACGAAATATCCTTTCGGTTCTAAAACTTAAATATTGTTGTCTAGGATGCACCGTTCGCCCCCTCATAAGAGGTGTGGAACAACATTAATCTTCTTTCTCAAACACTTTTGATTATATCTATAAGTCAAAGCAACAAACAACAATCATTACTTGATAATAATATCAAAAAACAAAACAAATGTTCTATAACCAATAATTGATATGACCTTGTGTGGTAACACCACAGGCCCAAATGTATACGAAAGGGTGTGGTTCGTTCAATACACATTTGATCATATATGTATTAGAGTAAAGAATGATGATTTTCAATGTGAGGTATAAAAACATATCTCTCCGTGGCACTTGTGCTAAGCACTCTATGGTTCGAGGATTTAGCAGGCCTATTGATAGAGATCAATCGTTTCTTTCCGGATCTCATTCGAGAGTCCAATCTCTTTATACTGCTTTTATCTCTTTAAATAAAAAGAAAGAAGGGGGTCGATTTAGGCGCATTCCCTTCCACTACATAGTTGCGCTAGTATGTACTACAAGCCCTCTATTCCTCGCATATAAGTAGCTCACATGGTTCACCAGTTCCACCAAAAACTCTCATTTGTTCATAGTGGAGCATAGTGTGCTTTAGTCGTTGAGCGAGAAACAAGGTTTAAAAGCTTTACAGTCAAGACCGATTAGGGCTATGGAGAGGAAGAATCTACATCGATCACGATGCAAGCAACAAGGTAATGGTGTCTGATGGTTCATAAGTTGAAGACGCACATTCAGTTGTGTTTGTCTCCCACACATCCAACCATGCCAATTATGTGTTACAAAATACGAAGTATTGTTCTCATTTCGTTCTCTTTTGTCTTTAGTTTTTTTACTCGATACGGACAAGGTCTTTCTCGCTGGGTGAACACATCCAATTCTAAAGTCCTTTCCTAAACAACTTCCCAGCTTCATTGACTCCAACGGTGGCAGTTGTGGAATCTGTTATTAGGTCAGCCATTTTCGTTATTACTTTTCAAGTCCGAGAGACTATTCTAGTAAAATCTATAATACAACAACAACAACAACAACAAAAAACAGCCTTATCCCAACTATTTGGGGTCAGCTACATGAATCCTGTCCCGCCATTCTGCTCTGTTTAGGGTCATATCTGCCTTTAAATTATAAGTTGTTATGTCCCTCCTTACTACTTCAACCCAAGTCAATTTTGGTTTTCATCTAGTCCTTCTAATACCTTCAACTTGCATTGTCTCACTTCTCCTCACTAGTGCAGTCATTGGTCTTCATTGCACATATCTAAACCATCTTAATCGACTTTCCCTCATTTCATCACCTATCGGTGCTACACGTAAGCTCCCACGTATAGATTCATTCCTAATTCTATCATTTCTAATCTTGCCACTCATCCATTTCAACATCCTCATTTCAGTCACACTCATTTTATGTACATATTGTTTGTTGGCTGCCCAACATTCTGCTCCATAAAGTATGGTTGGTCTTATAACTGTCTTATAGAATTTTCTCTTCAATTTTAGTGATATTCATTTATCACACAACACTCCAAAAGCACCTCTCCACTCCAACCATCCCGCTCTAATTCTATGAGCAACATCATCTACAATATCTCCCTCCTTGTGCATGATTAAACCAAGATAACGGAAATGGTCACTCTGATGTATCTCTTAGTTATCAATTCTAACTACTCATCTCTACTCCTATTTTGGCTAAACTTGCATTCCATATATTTTGTATTAGTCCTGTTTATCCCAAAACCCTTTAATTCTAAAACATTCATCCATATTTTTTTAACTTGGCATCTACCATCTTTCTAGTCTCATCAATCAACACAACCTCATCAGCAAATAGCATACACCATGGCAATTCTTCTTGTATGCATCTGGTCAATTCATCCATAACTAAAGTAAAAATGTACGAATTCAATACTAACCATTGGTGTAAGCCTACTATGATTGCAAATTCACTTGTGTCTCCCCCGATTGTCCTAGCATTAGTTATCGTTTCATCATACATATCCTTAACTATGTCAATATCTCTATTTGGGATACATATCCTTAACTACTAGGAATCTTAAGCAAACTTTTTTTTTTCATAGTATCCACTAATTTTATACTCTTATATGTTAAGGTTTCTATATTCCAAGTTGCTAAGTGAATCCTACTCTTTTGGACTAACTTCTTTACTTACATTCATCGATGATGTGGGAACCCTTGCATACTTCTCATTACATCTAAGCATCAATGCAACATTCATTGTCATTTTTCCGTCACATTCAAATAAGACGTCTCTCATCAATTTTTCACCACAGACAGGGAATGAGGAGCGTCGCTTAAAGGACACCCTAATATTATATTGAAATAACATATTTTTAGGTTTCATGTTTAAATGGTTTAAATTGGTTTTTATAACCAATTTTCAACCAGATGCCAACCTATCTCTTTTGTCTGGACTTAGGACCAACAATGTCTAAAAATACAAACATTAACGGAGTTTGGTAAAAGAGTTTGTCTAGACCCAAGGTTTCAAAACTTTAGCGTTAGGACCGGATTGACCGACTTCAAAAGAAAGGTTATTCTCGTTGAATAGGCAAAACTGAATGTTCTGGGATGTAACATAGTGAATTGTTTCTCTATCTCACGTGATGAAGTGAAGGAAAGTGAAGAGATAAAGCACCTACCTTTTCCTTGAACACCTTTTTTACACTTTAATCCAATTTATTTCTTTTTTCAAATGTCAGCTTGAGGTACAGTCACACATGATCACACCAATTTTTAGTCATAGACAATTTGTTCCCAAATCAAAATATGATACACCGTCCTCCCTTGCTGACCTGAGTATCCGTAGTACCAAGGGGTAGTGAATGGTTGATTGCATTCCTTTTTCTCCAGTGGACAAAGTCACCATCACCTGAGGAGGGGTTGATTGAGACTCCTTGCCTCTCCACTGGACAAAGTCACCATCTCTTCACCATAATTATAAAAAAGCCCATCATCTACAACCACTATATCCTTCTCATTTCACTTCCCCTTCAAACCAGTCCTTCCCTTCCATCCAGAACAGCAGCCATGGACAGGCTCGTAAGGGTAGACGTGAAGGAGCTTGAGCTCACCTTCACCAGAAAACAAAGATGCACCGCTACCTTCCGATTAACGAATCTGATGCACACCATGTCCGTCGCCGTCTCCCTCACCACCACCAAGCCTTCCCTCTTCTCCTTCAACCAACCCTTCTCCATCCTCCCCCCTCTCTCTTCCTCCCCTTTCTCCCTCCTCCGCCTCCACCCCTCCAACTACCCCCCTCTCTCCTCCCCTCCTGACACCCTCTTCGTCCGCACCGCCATGCTCCCCACCGGCAAAGCCCAACCGGAGGAACTCCGCCGTCTGTTCTCCAAGCCCGGCCGCCATGTCTTCAAAGACGCCACCATCCCCATCTCCTTCGTGGGCGAGCACGTCGTTGAGTTCTTACTAACCCCTCATCCTCCTTCTACCAAAATCGTAGAAAACGATTTTCTTCTCTCCAAGGCCATTTCTGGATGCAGCGCGTCTCAGCTTATATCTCTACTTCGCCTTGCCGTGAAGAGCGGAAACCCCAGTTCTGTCTCTGCTTTGATCGACGCTGGCGGAGACGTGAACAGTAGGGACTCCGACGGTCGGTCGCTGATGTCGTTAGCCGTTGGATCTGCGGAAGTTGAAGTTGTTAGGGTTTTAATGGCGTCGGGTTGTGAAATCGACAATTCGGTTGATAGGTTCTTGCACGACGCGGCGAAGTTGAATCAAGTCGATTTGATGGAGATTCTGTGTGGTGGTCTCGCCGGAATCGATGTGAATTCCGTCGATTCGGCCGGTCGGACGCCGGTTCATGTATCTGCAATTCATGGGCACGTCGATGCGCTTCGGTTCTGTGTATCGATGGGCGGGGATCCCGATCGTGCGGATTTTGATGGATGGACTCCTTTGCATTGCGCGGCTGCGGAAGGGCATTTAGAATCTGTGGATTTCTTGTTGGAGTGTTCTTCATATGCGAAGAGCGCGATGACGAAAGAGGGGAAAACTGCATTCTCGCTCGCAATCGATAATGGGCACTCTCATCTGCTCGACCTGCTTCGTTTGGGCGATGTGTTGCACCGGGCGGCGAGGCTGGACGATGTGCATGGGATGAAGAGCTGCCTTGCGCAGGGAGCGAAGGTGAATGGGAGGGATCAGAATGGGTGGACTCCTCTTCATCGAGCTGCGTTCAAGGGTCGACTTGAGAGTGTGAAGCTATTGCTGAATCACGGAGCTCAAATTGATCTTGTTGACGATGCTGGTTACACGCCACTGCACTGCGCAGTCGAGGCGGGACACACGCCGGTCGCTCTGTGTCTGATTGCGCACGGAGCTCATGCGAACGTGATGAGTCTCAAAGGTGTTGCTTTGTGCCCACTGAAACTGGAGAGCTTTAAGAATCATCCTGGGTTTGTCTTCCCTTTGTGTCGTGAGAAGGAAAAATGTTGAATCAAATATTGTATCACCTGTTTGCTGAATTTTGTATTGTTTATCGTTAGGGAAGCTGTATATAATTCCTATTCGTTTTGTATAATGTAGATTGTAGAGGGATGTTGCTTTGGTTGGAAAGAGAGAGAGAGAGAGAGGGGAGAGAGGGGTTTGTGTTCTTTCTCCTAACCAAACTGTACATCCAAATGCCCTTTACGGCCTTAAATCTTCACTCCAGTAGGATTGAGTTTTAACTACCCAATGAAATGAATTGAGGTTCTGTTTCAGTGTTCATCGCTTCTCATGTTACAGTTTGTGTTAGGGTATAACTGATCTTGTATCTCTATATAGAGGCATCTTCAAGTGGGAATTACAAGTTAGTAAAACATCTATCTTCATTTCAGTCTCATATGTTCATGAAATGTTTTGCACTTCTGTGTGGGAGGGGATGATTTTTTTTTTTTTTTTTTGGGGGATAAAATAGAGGATGAATTGCACTACAATATTGGCTCTGGATAAGCAACAATGGTGTATGGCTATCTAATAGAAAACTGCTCCGATGGATCGATCTTTGGAATAGATCGGTCATTTTGAAGCATCACAGTTGCCATTTCATATCATCTTCTAAAAGAGCACATGTGAAACCATTTTTTTACGAATCCTTAAACTGTTATTTTCTCTAAGACGACCAATGTCTTGCACCCTGTTATAATACGTTCCTTCTTTTATTTTCACGAGTCAGTCTTTGCTTCTTCTAATTATATTTAAGACAATTGACCCCCAAACTCAAGTTGATTATGAATGGCATTATTTCTGAAGGAGTTTTTTTTTAAAGAAGGCAAATCTTCGACAGTGTTCTCGTTACAAATGTATGTATTGAAGATAAAGATGTTATTTAGTAGAAATAGGCTGTTTTTTAAGCTCAATTTGGAGAATGTTTATAATCATGTAAATTGGAATTTTTTGGATTATGTTATAGACAAAATGGGTTTTGGGATCAATTAGAAAAGCTGGATTTTTTATTGTATTAGAATGGTCAATTTTTTAGTTTTGGTCAATGGTTATTGTGTAAGATCCTTTAAAAGTTCAAAGAGTTTGGGGTAAGGTAATCCCCTCTCTTGTCTATCATGGTATTTGAGATTTTGAGTAAAATGATTAGAAAGACTAAAGTGAGAAGATGTTATTTAGTAAAAATAGGCTGTTTCTTAAGCTCAATTTGGAGAATGTTTATACTCATGTAAATTGGAATTTTTTGGAATATGTAATAGACAAAATGGGTTTTGGGATCAAGTAGAAAAGCTGAATTTTTTATTGTATTAAGAATGGTTAATTTTGCAGTTTTGGTCAATGGTTATCTTGTAAGATTCTTCAAAAGTTAAAAGAGTTTGGGGTAAGGTAATCCCCTCTCTTGTCTATCATGGTGTTTGAGATTTTGAGTAAAATGATTAGAAAGACTAAAGTGGGATATACTATGGGGTTCTTGATTGGGGTTGGGGGTGTAATGTCTCTCATTTGCAATTTTATGATGATACAATGATATTTTGTAATGCAGATGTGAGGCAATTAGGTTTCTTGAGGTGTATCCTTTGTTATTTTGAAATTGTGTCAAACCTAAATATTAATTTGACAAAAAATGAGTTGTTCCAAGTTTTGAGGATTTCAAATATCAATAGTTTGGCATGGATTTTGGGCTACAAAATTTATAGTATGTTGTTATCTTACCTAGGGCTGCCATTGGGGACTAATTTCAAGTTCAATATTGTGTAGGATCCGGTGATTAAGAGGATAGCCTCTTGCTTAAATTCTTAGAAAGCTGATCTTCTGTCTAAATGTGGTAGATTGATCTTATTAAAGTTAACTTTGGCCTCTATTTCTAACTATTACTTGTCTTTTTTGACCATTCTAACATCAGTGGCTATTAGAATTAAAACCAACTTTCACAAATTTTGTAAAACAATTCGGATGGTCATCATTGGTATCATCTTTTGGATTGAAAGACTATTTGTAAACCTTTGTGATGTGGTGGTCTTGGTTTGAGATCGATTAAATGTCACAATTAGGTGTTGTTGGTCAAATGGTTACAGAGATTTGGGATTGAGAAAGAGAGTATGTAGCATCGTATGGTAGTGACAAGATTTAGTAAATCATTGGTTTAGAGGTTAACGAAATGCATATGAGACATGGGTGTAGGATTTGGAAATCCATTTAAAAGGTGAAAGATACTTTTTAGAAATTTATTCATTTCAAATTAAGTTCGGATAAAGAGATTAGATTTTAGGAGGATAGGGGGTGGAGAAGGTTCCATTAAGTCCTTCAAGAATCTATATCATCTAGTTTTAGATTCTAAGGTGATGGTGGCGGATTTGTTAGATGATTTAAGAAATATTTGAGTACCTAGACCTAGTAGAAATTTGAATAATTCAGAATTTGGAAAGATGTGTGGATGAGATGAAGCCGGAACCCAATCTAAGGTATGGATGGGAATGAGTTATTTTTAGGAAAAGTATATTCACTTCTAAGTCTGTATGTAGAGTTGGTCAATTATAGGTCCTTCTCATTTCTCTACAAAGGCATTTGGATATTGGATATTCCTTCAAAGGTGTGGTTTTTTCTATGGAACGTTTATCTAGATAAAATTTTCACCCTTAATCATTGGCAGAGTAATTTGACAAACATATATATCCTTTGTTTGAAAAAAGAATCTATGGATCGTCTATTTATGCATTGTGTCATGACAAATATGGTTTGGGGCTTCTTTCTCTCTCATCCTCAGATTCCTTGATCCTTTCCTATCCATTTTCGTGAGTTACTCTTAGGTTCATGAATTCATGATTTGGAGATCTCTTCTAAAGGTCATTTGTTAGGACATGTGGAAGGAATTAAACTCTAGGACCTTTAAGGACAAGATGAGGAGCCATGAATTATCTATCTCCATTTATAAAGTTTTACTTGACTGGATTTCTATTAGGGTTGATTTTGTAAAGAGGGGAGCAAAATTCTTTATTGTGTGAGGAGTCGATTTCATCTCCTTTGTGATGGCATGCTAGTCTTTTGTGTTTTTTTTAACAAAGTCTCTCTCTCTCTCTCTCTCTCTCTCTCTCTCTCTCTCTCTCTCTCTCTCTCTCTATCTATATATATATATATAAAAACAAAAAAAATATA
>JAOXJP010000008.1:13952985-13963221 GCA_025762735.1 Platanus orientalis | reverse complement strand
GGCGGAACAGGATTCATGTAGCCGACCCCAAATAGTTGGGATAAGGCTGTTTGTTGTTGTTGTTGTTGTTGTTGTAGATGCAATCTCTGGTGTAAGGTGGTGGTAGCTAAATTTGGTCTGAATTAGGATTGGGATCCTAAAGAGGTAAGGTTCAAAATGTCGGTGTCGGTGGAAATGTCAGTTGGACTAAAATAAGACATATCAGAAATGTTGGAATGAAATATTGTAAAAATCATGGAAATTTAGGAAGCATATTCTAATCTAACTACTAAAGCATAGGGGAACAAATAGATTCATTAGGAATGATATCTTATGTTAATACATAATTATAGCTTAGTTTAATACATAAGGTTGTTGTTGTTGTTGTATTATAATATTCTTAATAAATACGCATGCATTTATTAGGATATTGGTACATAAAAGTTGAAAAACATATTACAATCTAACTGGAGAAACATAAGGGAACAATTATATTATCTTCCTTTTCTTTCTTTTTTCTCCTCCTTCTCTCTCCCTCCTTTTATTTTCTTTGAAATTTATCGTTTTTCATTAAATTTTTTAGCATAACAACACAATGTTGACATTAGACAATAATATACTACAAAAGGGGAATATTTGCTCAAATGTCAACATTGTACATCATATCAACTGAAAATTGAAGTTATATACTATAGTCAATGTTTCTTGTCGGTGCAGCTAAATGTTGTGTTGGTCCTTGTAGACATGGATATATGTCGGGCAACATATAAGACATTTCAAGACATTTGATACCATGCCTATGAGAAGATTAAAAACACATTCTCGATCAAATAAAGATGGAGATCTAATTAAAGGTTTGTTTAGAGAGTTTAAACTTTAAACTCTGTTTTAAGCATCATCAGTTCCGACTGAAATTAAAACAAAATCCTAATTTTTCAAAATATCATTAAATCACCATAGATTTTGTACAAAACTTAGCCAAGACCAGTAACTTCAAAATGTCACAAATTTTGGAACTGCACAAATCCAAAGAAATATAAAAAAAATCAAAATTAAGTTCGAAATTTAAAATTCAAGGTTTCTATCTATGAGGTTATTGTTTCCTGAAAATTGGACATAAAATAAAATTAGAATTCTCATGATACAACTTCATGGTTAAACTAATTTTTGAAATAGGGAAAGTAAATCCATTAAACAAAACATGCATAAACCCTATATCATCGCATTCGCTTAATTAAAAAGGTCACATTGGAATCGATTCAAGAACCACTCTTTTAGAAAAAGTATAACAGTTTTTTTTTTTTTTTTTGGACAAATGAAATAGGTATTATACCAGTGAGTCAAGTTAGATTCTGAAGTCCCAATCATATAGTCTTAAAAATTAAGGTAATTTTCATCACAGAAAACTTCTTGAAAGACAACTATTAAGATATTCCAAAGATCACATACATTTTCATACAAATCAGTTAATGGTACCATTCAAGTGAAGCAACACTTATTTTCCATCAAACAAAATTGTGATATTGTACATCAATAGTCTTCATAAGTGACAAGATTACAAGAAACGTTCCAAAAGAGTACTTATTCATACAGCCTATCAAAACATAGCATCACAATGCAAATGCAACACCAATCATATATTCATTAAAAATGAAAAAAATAATTAAAGTACATATAACAAGCAATAGAAAAACAGACAAATATCATATACTCAAACCTACAGAATACCAATTTACCTTTTAGAACGCGGAAAATCATGTCGTTAAAATAAACAAGTACAGTGCCTCTGCCCGATAGCAAACTCTCAGGTGCACTTACAAAGTCACGTACATAGGAAGTAGCATCTTCTGATAACTGCTTGACGCAACAAAATAGGGTTATAAGTTAAACCTTGTTGGATGAGCCCAGCACAAGACAAAAATTAACAGATGTCAGAAAAGTTTGATAGTACTACTGGGCAACTAATTTTTTTCCTCTAAAAATGAATAAAAAGCAAAATCGGACAACACAAAAAGACTTATGTGCTGCTCCAAAAGAGGGCTAGATTTAAGTATACATGTTATGTGGCATTATTTAGGGTCTTATAAGGGGGGTTACAAGATTTTATGTGTCCATGTAATAAGACCAATAGTGCCAAACTTTTGTTGGTTTTATTTAGAGTAGTCTCGTTTTTTTTGTTTAACCCACACTCCCCTCCTCTCCATGAGCGTTGTAGCACCCTAGTGCACTTGTAAATATCCACCTCACCCTCCCCCTTTCTCTAAGATATCTCTCTTATCTTCTTCTCTTTTTTACTTTTCCCTTAATTTATTCTTCTCCTCTCTTTTCTTTTATTTTTCTTCTTCTCCTTCTTCGTCTTCTTCTTCTTCTTGAACCTCCATTAAAGCACCTTCAAATTTTTGAAATTCCACAATTTAACCCGTCAATTCTAACTATAGAACCCTGACACACATCAGAAACGACCATAAAATTTCATAATTTTCTAACACGCCAAAGGGGCATTTTGGTCATTTCTGGATTTTATGTCCAAAATACCCTTTTGGGTCCTTTCTACTTCTTTTCTTATTCTTTTTACTTCTAATTCATTTGAACTCCTTTTCTTTGACTCTATTTACTAATTTCTAAATTTTCATGGCTATTTGTCTTCAAATTTTCAATTATTGATTTATTTTGCTTCCACATCTTTCATTTAAATTATTTGAGGCTTTGGAAAATTATTCTACATCAATTTTTGGTATCTTCCCATCATATTGCATCAATTTTTGGTATCGGAGCCAGGTTCCAACTACTTCTTATCTAGTTGGGTTCCTGCGAGTATAAATGATGGTGGTTTATAATGGATATGAGGTCACTCGAAATCCACAAGAGTATGAAATATAGGTGAGATCCCTAAGTAAAGAAAACTTCAGAAATAAACTTAATCATGTGGAATGGCATCTTGATCATGCAATGAAATATTTTTATTCTGACAATTGGTTTTGCGTGATTCTTCAACGACAACATGACTTCAATCTAGGCTTCAAGAAATTGAAAGGCAAAAAAGAATTCAAGAGGTGTTTGATCTAATCACGGCTATATGGGAAGAATTCAGAGTAGAATGAGAAGCAAGAATTAAAATTCAAACTACAGTTCCAATTCAAAAGCATAGGTCTGCAAGCCAAACAAAAGCTCAAAAAAAGTCAAAAGCATAAAAAAGGAAATCAAGGCGAAAGAATTCTTGCAAAGATTCTATATTTGGACCTCCTCCTACCATGTTGTAGATCAACATCAAAGGCCAGATTTTACTAAAGCCCGAAAAGATTCCAACTTGAGCAAAAGCCTAGAAGTAGACCAAATCCATGTTCAAACATCTATCTAATCCACAAGGTACATGCAAGTCATCAATTTTAGGACCTCCACCACATCTACCACCTTTATTTCGGACTCCTAACATATTACCAAACTATGAGGGATGGTGGTTGATTTCAAATTTGAGGTCGAATTTCTCCCCACCCTAGGAGAATGATAACACAAAAAGACTTATGTATGTGCTACCCCAAAAGTGGGTTAGATTAAAGTGTACATGTTATGTGTGATTATTTAGGGTTTATAAGGGGGGTACAATATTTTATGTGTCCACATAGTAAGGCCAATAGTGCCAAATTTTTTGTAATCCCATTTTTTATTTTTAGTCCATTTTTTCAAAATCCAAAACATGGCTTTTTGGCTTACTTTGGTGTCATTAGATAAGTTATTCAGTTACCTTTCTAATGAGACTAAGAAAGCGCAAATCCAATGTGATTTGGGAAAGTTATGAGCAAATTACTAAGGAGGTGTCAATAAAAACAGGAATAGTATTTTTTTTAAAAGTCTTAATTTTTAATTTTTAGGAAGTAAGTTTTATATTTTAGAAAATTTTAGTAAAAAATGAAAGAATAGTTCGCTTTATATTTTAGAAAACTTGGCTAGCAAGTAAAGGATTTTTAGGAAGTTTCTAATTATTTAAGATTATAAGCCTATTTAAAGGCAACCTTCCCCCATAATTTAATAGTGAAGAATAAACAAGTTTTTGAAGATTTGGGTGTTCCCATAGTGTGGTTGTAACCATGTTCTCCTCTCTAAGGGTTGATGCCATCTTTTAGGCTCCCATCTTTTCTCCATGTGGGTTGTAGCACCCCAGTGCACTTGTGAATATCCACCTCACTCTCCTTCTTTCTCCAAGGTATCTCTCTTATCTTCTTCTCTTTCTACTTTTCTCTTAATTTTTTATTCTCTTATCTTTTCTTCTTCTTGAACCTCCATTAAAGCACCTTCAAGTTTTTTAAGTTCTACGATTTAACCCATCAATTCTTGTCGAAATTTAATGAAATTTTAACTATAGAACCCTAACACATGTCAGGAATGGCCATAAAATTTTAGTATTTTTTGACACATCAAAGGGGCATTTTGGTAATTTTTGGATTTATGTCCAAAATTAATACCCTTTGGGTCCTTTCTGCTTCTTTTCTTATTATTTTCACTTCTAATTCATTCTAACTCCTTTTTTTTTACTCTATTTACTAATTTCTAAATTTTCATGGCTATTTGTGTTCAAAATTTCAATTATTGATTTATTTTGCTTCCACATCCTTCATTTAAATTATTTGAAGCTTTGGAAAATTATTCTACATCAATTTTTGGTATCTTCCCATCGTACTGCATCAAAAATGGATCTCAAAAGATGTAGATTTCTCGTAACAAATTACATATGGCACTAACAAAATTCATAAAGATAAAAATGATAAAGAAAAATCTCAAGTTAAAAGAAATTTAAAAAGTAATGGATAGAAGGTAACCTCAAAGAACTACTCAGAACAAGCAATTAGTTTATGTGACAATAATAAGCAAAGTGCTGAGGTAAGAAACGAATAGATATTTCTTTATATCAATAACAGAAACATTAATTAATCAAAAGAGCAATACAGTAAATAATTGGTGAATACATGGCCCACAATAAAAATTAAAGAGCTTCAAGGCCTGCTTTTTTTTTGTGGGGGGGAGGGAGAAAGAATATGCATCCATGACTTTATTTTCTCTTCTGAAAGCAACCTTCATAATATCACACTTTGTATTGCTATTTATATCAAGATGAGCTGTAGGAATTCTCAAGCACCATAGGAATTCTTAAGCACCAATACAACTCTACTTCGCATAAAAAATTGACAAGTTCCATGGAAGGTACTCTTTTGAATGCACAAGCCATCATGATCAGTAGGTTTTACACATTATAATTTGTAGCACATATTTAAGTTCACACAAGCCCCGAGTATATATCCACAGCAAATAAAATAAATTGAATCAATTCAAGAAAACTCTCAAATTTATAGATCACGGCTTTACAAAATTAATCAGGAAATGAACACATCTAGAGGACGTTAAGGAACCCTTTTTCTCTCTCTCACTTTTTTTTTTTGGGGGGGGGGGTTGGGGGGGAGAAGGATAAGAAGCAAGTTAAGGAACTTAGGATCCACAATAGGTGACGAGATAGATGAGAGTCGACTAAGATAGCTTGGTCATGTGCAATGCACATAACTGAGGGCATTACTGAGGAGTGCTTCAGTGCAGCTTGAAGGCTTTCAAAAAAAATGGGGGAAAACATTAAGGATATTAATAATAAGAAAATATTTGGAGGCTCATGCTTTTAATAAAAGATTACCCTAGATAGAGTAGGATGCTGAAACAGGATTCATGCAATTGGCTCCTACTAATTAGGATAAGGTTCAAATGATGATCATGTGATAGTACTGACAAAAACTAACAGACCTACACAAACTGCAAAACCAAGAAATATGAGCACCAGCTGATTCAGCACAATTGTAAGACTTGAATTTGGACAAAGTTTTCAAGAAAAGCGTCTTTAAGAGGCTACTTTCCGAGTATAAATGATGAGGTTGCACCATGATATAATCAAGCTACAATTGAGAAAGCCTCCCAAATGGGTTTAGCTGTGAGTATTGAGTAGCAGTTGAAGATCGCCTAATTGGCCTAAACTTAACAACAAAGACAACTTGTATATAAACATCAAGCTCAGTCCCTCAACCCAAAAATGCACCCAACTGGTAAAACCAATGGCCTGAACAGGTTGACTGGAAAACCAGCACATCAGGGCCTCAGGCAGTTCCCATCCTATCAACTGGGACCTTTGCAATGGAGAGAGAGAGAGAGAGAGAGAGAATCGCAGCCATTCTTTTCCACTGTCAACACCATCATTGTCAAAAGGATGGAGAAGATAGAGATGAGGGAGAGTCTGCATTGGAATCAGATGATGAATACAATACAATGCTCCTACCTGTCAACAACAACATCATCCATCTAAAACATAATTGAAAAAATCAAGGGAGGAGAGTTGCCATTGCTTTTAGAGAGAGAGAGAGAGAGAGAAACCACCATCAAGATCGTCATAGAGAGTAGCATTGTGGTGATCAAGAGGGATAAGATGAAAGACAAAAAACAAGAAATAATGAAGAAAACCAAGGAAAGAGTTTCAATCCCATTAGATCACCCACATATAAAATTTCTACTATCTTTATTGTTAATTTAATTGATATGCTGACGTCATCGGTCAAGGTAGTACCACAGTTCAACCGGATTTACTTGATCCACCTTCTGATTGCCATCTCAATGAGCGCCTAACAGAAAAGTTCAAAAGGAAGACATCTTTTTTTTTTTTTTTTTTTTTTTGGGTAACTACTTAAAAGGAAAACATTTAAGATATAGCAAACATGATCTTTAATATAGAAAATGTCATAGGTCAGACACAGCAACCAACATTTAGGCTCCAAAATATCAATTCTACGATGTGCAAAATATCATAACATTAATAGAATGTGTAGAGTATCAAGTAAATCTGTCACCTTCTCCCACATAAATCGAGGCATTGCAACAAATACAGTCAAGATGGTACACCCAGGACGGATATACCCCTCCAACTCAACCGGCATACTGGCCAACCACTGGAATATCTGCACATTGAGATAGCATCACCTATTAATCAAATTTTTAATCTCCAATGGGAAAAACATGTATTTTTCTGTAAATACTAAACTGCAATTATAATCCTTTAGAAATACTTGGAGCCGAAGTCGTCTAGGGAATTCCGCAGGATTCCAATCATAAAGCTTGAAGGATATCCGACCTGTTGGACACTACAATCATATAATAAATCATTATCAGTATTATATCCTAGCATAGCATAAAAGAAATAGAATGGACCTCTTGAAACCTAACATATAAGCAATAAATAAGACAGGATATGCAAGACTATTGAAAGCATCCAGGATGGCATTCAATTGAGACCTACCATAGATGAATAGGCCCTCTTATTGTCACAAAAGGATGAAGAAATGACATTTTTGGAATTATCTTTTTCCCCGTCCATTTGGGTTTCACCAGAAGCCACATTAGAGATAACACTATCACTCGGGATATTTTGTGAACTAGGAGTCGAGCAAAGGGGGGAAACATGTCCACCTTCAGACTCCAATAACACCTCTCGTTCCATAACTGGGTTTCTCAAGCATAAACTATCTGTGTCAAAAAACCAATTCCACAGACCAATTAACATGTCTGTCCGGATAATAAGCACAAGCCAACAAGTAGAAACAATGCAGACGGTATGTCTCTATAGTAGAAATCTCTCTCAAGAACCTCACATCCCCAATCCAAACATATTACACAATCACCACCAAAAGTCAAAAATCACCAGAAAGCTGTCATTTACTGCCCTAAATTATAGAAGACAGATAGCTTTATCAATCAAACAAATAGGTGAAGCAGTTGCATCGGTTTGAGTTGGCGATACCTTTGTCTGCTTCAACATCCCAAGTAATATCTTCACCCAGCAGGTCCCCCTCAGGTTCCTTTTCAACAGCACCTTTAAGATCCACAGCTTTTCTTCGTCGTCTCTTGTTGTGGCGCTCTAGTTTCCTTCTACAACTGCGTTTACCTTCATCAAAGTCTGACAAGATATGAAACCTGGGAATTGAGAGCAAATGTCAACAAAATAAACACAGAAACAAACTGCTCAAAACATATTATAATCCAGAATATGAGACGCATTTCCTCGTTCAATCAGCAGGGAAAGAAGTGCATGTGTGATTAAATGCCTATGTCATCGTAAATATCAACAACTCTAGTAAACAAAATAATTAGATAGCCAATATGCATCAAGAGACAGACCAAGAACAATATAATTCTCTAGTAATATGATGTACAATATACAACTCAAAATTATAGTCGGTCTTTTGTCCCATTCTTTATCAAGACTTATCTTAAGCTGTTCCCACCAAATCAGAGAGAAAATAGAGTGTATAGGATTCTCGAAATCATAAATTGAACTCCAACTGTTAATGAAACCAAACTACAACTTTATCACCAAATTTAGCATTGCATGCCTTTGCATACATAACAAGTCCAGTTAGAGCAAGGCAGAAACACCAAATACCAGAAAAGTAAAGTATGTCTGATAGCTTCATAATTCAAATCAACCATATATGAACAGGACAGGAAGGCTAAAACCTGCTGAAGACTGAAAGCATATAAGCTGCACAGTTTTCTCTTTCCTGTTAATCTACTGACCTCAATTTACATGCATGCTTTGTCACCAGCTCAATGAACACAACACTATCTCCAGTGAGCCTAAGATGAAAAGGAATTGGATGTCAATGATGCATCTATAGCATCCAGCACTGAAACTGGGTCCTGATGTTCTTGTTTCAAAAATCAAATCAGAGAGAAGTAAAAGAGTTCTTTTCATGGTAAGTCTTACCAACAAACAAAAACCTGATAGGCAGAAAAACATGTGGTGAAAGGCTACAATACATGAACTGGGTTGTGATGTTCTTGTTTCAGAAATCAAATCAGAAATAGGTAAGAGATTGTTCATCATGGTAAGTCTTACCAACAGGCTAAAACCTGAATAGACAGGAGAACATGTAGATCAAGGCTATCCACTTCATGTTTTGTGAAACCAATGAACAAACTGGGATTACTAAATTTAATGGTTATGAGCTCTGTATTGACTTGAAAAATAAAAATCTTTTTTTTTTTTTATCGGTAAAGAAAAAGATTGTATTAATGGAAGAGAAAGTACAAGGAGTACAAGCCCAACCAAAAAACTAAAGGGCAAGAGAATCCCAATCAAAGATCAGGTCATAAAAACTGCAATTTAGGAACAAAGGAAGGTGAGAAACCCAGCGAAAGAGGAGAGCTAAGACACTATCTCTGATATGACAAGGAGGGGAAATTCTTCCTTCAAAGATGCGTTTGTTCCGCTCTATCTAAATGGGCCAGCAGATGACATGAGGAACACTAGCCCATAAAATTTTCCCCCTAGGCGATAAGATCCCTTTGGGCCCATGGAACCATGAATCAAACATCTGTGGCAAGGAAGTTGGGATGACCCAATAGAAATCTAACAACCTAAGGAGGAAAAACATGAGACCAGCTTCAAACAATTTGATGCAGCACAAAAGCTCTTAACACCAAAATTGGCGTAGACTGATAGCCAAGAATCTCAATAAAACCCAAGATATGTAGCAGAAATAAGAATAAGGCTAAAGAACCAAGAATTGAACTTTAAACACACTTTAAGTAATCAATATTTAATGAAAATTGAAGAAGAAATTTAATTCGAAGGGTTTAAAAGAATTGAAACAAGAAAATATGGAGAAAAAAGAATTAAAAAAAAAAAAACTCAAAAGGGTAATTTTGTAATTCCTAGATAGAAACTTGAAATTACCAAAATACCCTTGGTCGTGCGTAAAAAAATTATGAAATTTGACGGGGTGATTCTAACGTATATGATGAATATGAATACCAGATTTTAGGTTATTCTAAGATTTCTAGCTATATGAAATTATATTAAAACTCAGGCTGTACACACTTAATTCAAGAAAACAAAAAAATTTATACCAATTAAGAACATGAGAGAAAAAGAAGAAAAGAATGAGAACGAAGAAGAACAAGAAAGAAAAAGAAGAGAAGATAAATACCTTTGGAGTAATTCCTACCCCCATGATCCAAGTAATCCCTACAAGGATTTCAAGCCAAAGCATAAGACTTGAAGAAGAAGGAGAAGCACCACTTGTGAGAGCAAAACCAGTCAAAAACTTTAATTAATTTTCATCATACCAATACAAAAACGTGCAGCCCTAGATATAGGCTCACAAACTCAAGAAAATAGCAAGAAACCAAATTAAAAACTCCTAAACTACTAGCTTACTTGCTACCTAAGACTTT
>JAOXJP010000008.1:13929690-13952885 GCA_025762735.1 Platanus orientalis | reverse complement strand
TCATAACGAAAGAACCCTGTTTTTTCGACTTTTCGCGGGCTACGTTTGAGGGGCCAAAACCATCTTCTCATCCAAACATGACCATGTTCGAAGATGTAAAAACCAAGGTTCCCACGGCTCATGTGGGCCAAGCCTGATCCGTTCTCTCTCCAACGAGGTTGTCTCAGACCCGAGCGCCCTTTTTCACTTTAGGTTTATAATAGAGCGACCCCAAAAGAAGTCCGCGTTTTTCGATTTTCGCTCCATTTTCGTCTGTTGAGAAAAAAGAAAAAAAGTAAAGACGGGGAAGGCATTTCCCCCTCTACCTCCCTCCTTCTCGTCAGTTAGGGGTAAGCGTTAGGTTTTCATTTGTAGCGGTTAGGGTCTTGTGAGGAACAGATTGAAGAAATCTGGTATAATGGGAAGGTACAGAAGCCGTAGCAGAAGCTACAGTCCTCGGCGTAGCAGAAGCCCTATTCGACGGAAGCGATACGACGACCCTCGAGACAGTTACCGAGGCAGCAGGTCTTACAGGGATAGACGATCTCCTGCTCCATCTGGATTGCTTGTTCGGAACATAGCCCTCGACGCAAGGTCTCTTCTTCTTCTTCTTCTTCTTCTTGAGCGTACCTTGTTCTGCATTATCTGTTTCGTTTCTTAAATTGTGGCAGTAGGGTTTGGAATATCTTGTTTTCTTTCTCTTGTTTCTTTTTATCAGATTTGAAGGTTCATTCTGTTCTTCATATTGTACTTGCTCTTATTTTCACTTTTTTTTTTACTTATGCTCTCTACACTGCTCAAGGCGTTATGCCAAATTCTACCCTTTTCCAAGTGGTTGCAATGTTGAATTTGTTTTGTATCGTGGAAAACAAGTAGGTTAGTGTGTGAAGATGAGTTCCAGACCCAAGTCTCTGGTGTCAACTCTCACAGAATTTACCAACTGTGAAAGCTGCATCTGTGATTACAGTGTTATGTATCTATTTCTAATTGATTAGTTATGTCAAGATGTGTGGGATCTTGTTCGTACTCCTGAACCAATCAAATGACAATTTTTTTTCCTGGTATTTTAATTTCTTCTCCACCAGTTTTTAAAGATTGCTTTTCACTGTTTCTGGCTGAGGCCTTTGAGAGTATTCAATTTTAGTGTCCAGAAAATGGAAAATTGGCCATTGAAAAAGGTCAAAGAAGCTCTAATTTTGCTTATCTTTTTCTGAAGGATTTTTGTCTTGTATATTGTTAACCCTTTCCCAGTCGAATACTAATTTTCTCAGTTTTATTTATTCTAATATTCAAAACATTTTATTTTAGTTTTAGTTTTCTTTAAATCTGACTGGATTGATTCTAGTAGTTCTTAGTAAGATGACCCTTTGAAAACTAGCCACGATAATTGTTTTTGTGCAGGCCAGAAGATCTTAGGATCCCATTTGAACGTTTTGGTCCAGTGAAGGATGTGTATCTTCCTAAGAATTACTACACTGGGTAGGTTCTGTTATTGTGTTATGTATCTATTTCTAGTTGATTAGTTATGTCAAGTCATTAGACATGATGTTTCACAGGTTAGAACTATTTATTATAACAGTTATTCTTATTGCTTTGTTTTTTGGAGAGTGGCATTTATATGTTTTTTTTTGTTTTATGGAAGGTGTTCACAAAAAAAGAAGGCGAAAATGATAATTTTTTTTTCTATATGAGAAGTTGAGAACACTCGAAGTTTTAATGGGACAATTATCTAAGAGAATGTGAAAAATACATTCCTCCTGATCTCAAAATAATGCCTCCAAGTCCTAATGGGCTCTTATTGCGTATTGAATGGTATCAAATTGTGCTTGATCTGGTTTTATATTCGATGGTCCCTGTAGAAGAATTACAATACTGCCCCGTATTGTAATTCTTTTACATGCATTTGGTATGGTATAGACATACTAGTATTGTGCCGTATAGTAAATATGAAAATGCCATATTTTAGAAAAAGAGACGGTGTAAAACAACCCATACATTTTCCCATACTTCTCTTCTTTATCTCCTGTTTTCTTTGTCTTCCTCCACCGTATGCCCTAGATCCACAATAAACATTCATCCATTTACATTTGCAACTTGGTATCAGAGCTGGAAAACTGACCCCTTGCTGATGTCTTCCAGCTGCACTGCTGACATCAGCAAGCTGTAGTAATCTACGTACAGCTAGAGTGGCTCGAAGTGAAGACCACAGATTTTGGCGAGGTTAAGGAGTTTTGTTTTTTTTTTTTCATGTTATTTTTTTTCATATATTTTTTAGAGCTGGAAGTATGTTTTGAAAGGAGTTCTTTGTCAAACATTCGAAATTCCAGATATCGTAATCTGGATGCGATGTAAACATTTTTTGGTGGTGTTTGCTGCTTGGTCCTACTCCCTTATGTGATCAGGGATATTTCGTGACAAATTTCACTTCATTTGAAGCTGTATTGAATTCTCATACAATCCCTAGGTTCGTAAATCTATTTTGTGTTCTATTTTATTTTATTTGCTTTTAGGGGGCCTTGTTTGGATTTCTATGAAAGAGTCGGGGATGAGAGTGTTTGAGCCCTTATATTCAGTAGTAGATGTGGATTTGCTGTTCGGATTGTTTGAACATCTCAGGTGGTGATCTCAAGTTCATTGCCTTTTTGCTTGGCTGTGGTTTGGAGTCTTGGCCTCTCAAGTACATCTGATTACCTCTAGGTGGTAGTCCCAAATCCCCTGAATCCTGGTCCCTTGTTGTGGAAAAAGATGACTAAGAGACTAAGCAATTGGAAGAAGAACTACATCTCCTTGGGGGGAAGCCTTCCAATATACTACCTCTCCATTTTCAAAGCCCTAGTCAAAGTTGTCAAAACCATTGGGAAACTTCAAAAGGATTTCTATGGGAACCTTGATGCGGTGGCATTAACATGACTTGAGAAATTCCAACCTTTGTGGAATCCCAGGCTCCAAGAATATGGAGCCAAAGTAGAAAGTCTAAGTGTTTTCCTTCCACATATTTTTATAGTTAATTTTCTATTTTAAGGGTAATTTGGTAATTTTTTATGTAATAAGGTCATGTGAACCAATAGGAAAGTGTTAGGTGGGTTTAAGAATGTTTTCCACATCCTTTCCTGCAATTTTTTAAAGGTTTTATTGGTTTTTTTTAAAGGTCTGGCCGTACAGCCTCTATGGAGGGGTATTTTGGTCACTTTTGTAATAAAGGCTTATAAAAGCCTCTTTTTTTTTGAGAGATAAGAGGATAAACTTTGTTGAAAGCCGAAACAGTGGATCAACAAAACATCAAGCAATGACAAATCACCAAGAAGGTGAGAGGCCAAAACAAAACACAAAAGAAAAAACACAAAGAAAAGAAAACCCACAAAAATTACAACTCCTCCCGCAAAAAAGAATCCCAGACACTTACTAAAAAAAAAAAGAAAAAAAGAATCCTACACCGATTCCTTGAAGTCCGGTCGAATAGTTATCCAGTAAAGTAAAAATTTTTAGATGTATATGAAAATCTCCTCCATGCTCCTTGCCTTATTCTTAAAGATCCTAGATTTCCTCTCCTTCCAATGACCCCAACAATAACAAATTGCCCTTGGAAGGTAAGACCAAATTGTAGCCGATAATCCCTCCAACTCATGGATCCACCAACCAACAGAGATTAGTGTTGTATGTGAAGACGATGCCAATTCAACTCGGTCCGATTCAACTCAGTAACTTAGCTTTTGATTCAACTCGGTTCAGAGTAAGAATCAACTCAGATTTAAAGTCCAACTTGGTGGCTGCTGTTAACATTCAAGTTGGTGGCTAACTAAAGTCCAATTTGGTGGCTGTTAAAGTCCAAGTTGGTGGTTAACCAAAGTCCAACTTGGTGGTTGTTAAAGTCTAACATGGTAGTTGGTAATCTCTATATATAGAGATGTTTGAAGGGATTCAAGACATGACAAACAGAGCTAAGGGCTTGGGATAGAAAGAGTGATCTAGAGTTGAATTGATTTTAAGATTTGTAAAAGAGAGAGTGAGAGTAAGAGTGACCCCAGAAGCACATCAAGTCCTTTGCCCTCTTGGAGGCATTTAAGGACAACTTTCAAACATTCTTTGATTTCTCTTTAACCAGATAGACTAATAGATAGCCGAACATAGCAAGTTCCACAAAGTCTGACCCTTCCTAGTAACCCCAAAAATTCTCCAAGACATTAGTAGAGAAGAAAAATCCTGGGGAAACACCCAAAGCAAACCAATCTCTATGAGAAACCTGTTCCAAACCTCTGAAGCAAAGGGGCAAAATAAGATGTGATCAATATTTCTTGCATCGCACATGCAAAGGATACAAACGTTAGGGAGGATCATCCCACTTTTTTGAATAAGATCAACTGTAGGCAGACGACCTCTTGTACTGATCCAGAGGAAAAAAATGATTTTTGACGGAATCTTAAGCTTCCATATACGGTTCCAGCCCCCAATTGACACACTATCCATCCACTTGGCCTCTCTAGAGGATTTCACATTGAATAATCCATTTTTGGAAGGGTTCCATGTCAGCCGGTCCTCCAACTCCATCCTAGGAGTAATCGGCTGAATAATCTTCAATACACTTATTAGCAATGAGCACACTATCCAAGATTTGTCTCCCTTCAACAGAAGCAATTTGGTGTTGGGCGATAATCCCCTTCATAACTAACTTTAACCTGGAGGTCAGTAGCTTTGAAATGATCTTATAAATACTACTTAGAAGGCTAATTGGTCTATAATCTTTTAGCTCTTTTGCATCAAGACTTTTTGGAATTAACACAATGAAAGTGTCATTCAAATACTCATAGAACTCTTCCGAATGGTAGAATTCATCCAAAACCTCTGTCAAGTCGCTTTTGACAATATCCCAACACTTTTGAAAGAAAGAAATGGAGAAACCATCCGGACTCGGAGCTTTTTCACCCTTTATGCTTGAGACAACTTTCCACACCTCAATTTCAAAAAACGCCTCTCAGACGTGATTTTTTCATCAACCGATATACAATCAAACTCCATCCCATCGAGCCTTGGCCTCACAAACTGATCTTCCTTATAAAGCTTCCCATAATAACCATCCACCTTATTCCTGATATCCCTTTGATCTTGCGACCACCTCCCATTAATATTCAGACAATAAATTTCTTTTAAATTTTTAAGCCACTTTATGATTTTTTTTTTTTTGTATTTTTATCCCCTTCTTTTAACCAACTGACCCTAGATATCTGCCTCCAAAAAATTTCCTCTTTCAAAGCACCCCCAAAAACTTCTTCTTTAGACTTACCCTCTCATTTCTTTCCAAAGAGGACATTGAAGATCTTCCTCCAACAGGTTCAGAACCTGAATTCTTTTCTTACACTCCTCTATATCAGATTTGAGAGAATTCCCCAAATTTTTATTCCACTCTTTTAATCTAAATTTTAAAGATTTCAACTTAAGAGAAAACTTTCTACTCGGATTACCCGAGTAAACCACACGGTTCCACTCCCGATTTATAACATCCAAAAAATCGGGCTTGAGGAACCACATCTCCTTAAACGGCCTACACAAACCCAAGGCAATAGGGGTATGATCCGAAGTAGTTCTATGTAAAACAAATTGAGAACGATCCGGAAACAAATCTTCCCAGGTCCCACAACAGAGAAAATGATCAAGCTTGCTCAAAGTTGCATTATGCTGAAAGCTAGACCATGTAAATTTAGCCCCCTTAAGAGGGGCTATTAATCAATCTCCATCTATCGATAAACCCCCCAAAATTTTCCATACCCAGGTCCCTCCAAACACCCCCGCTTCTCTCCCTAGAATATCTAATAAGGTTAAAATCACCCCCAATGCACGAAGGAATATCCCAACGGACCTTCACATCTAATTCCTGCAAAAAAATCAGTAACCTCATACCTCATATTAGGGCTATACACCCCCACAAACACCCATTCTTCAATTTTCCCCTTTAGTTTACACCTAAAAGAGACAGAAAAAACCCCTATCTCATGATCCAAAACCTCAATTTTATTAACATCTCAGATCAACAAAGTTTCCCTTGAGGCTCCCCAAGACAGGAGAGCCAGCCAACCACAAGGCCTAGGTCTGCAAACATCCTTAACAACCGAATCACACATCAGCTGAATCTTTGTTTCTTGCAAATAAAAGATATCAGGTTTAGCACCAACAATATTTTGGTTAGTGATAACTCTCTTATCCCTATTCGCTATTGCTCTAACATTCTAAGATAAGAGCTTAAGATCCATTAAACAAGCTTGTACAATCAGTTGATGAAATAGAACATTATTTGGGTTTTTTGAGCAGCTCGTGGAGCACCTCTCTATCTCTCTCATCTCTCACGGATTCCGAGGTGAGTTTCTCTCTTATCTCCCTTGTTTCTCTCTCTTTCTTCTTCTTTCTTCTCCTTCTCTCTCCCACACGTGCAGCCCCGTTCTCCCTCCATTCTTTTCTTCTAAAACTTATTATTTTCCCCATATTATTCCCCCCATCACTTCTTTTCATTCCTTTCTTTGTTTCCTCACTCTTTTCAATCTTTCTTGAACTTTTCTTGATGCAGAATTTTAGAACAGCCTACAAAAATTCAAATTATTTCTAAATCACCCGACCAAAACCTAATTCCTTTCACACATAGCCTTCCCATATCCCTTCCTATCGTCCCATACTCAAACCCCCAATTTTATCCCCAAATTTCTAGGTTTTCTTGAAAACCCAAGTTTCAACCCTAATCTTTAAACCAAACTGCTGTACCTAATTTCCAGCTTTTTTAATTTTATTTTACTAAACACTTAGGGTGTTCGTAGGTGGGCGGCAGTGTGTCCCCTGGTGTCCCCATGTTTTGGGCTCTATTTTAAAAAACCCGTCCATTCTTGATTTTGGACAGATTTGGGGTTTTTCTTGATTTCTTGCTTCTTTCGTTAAATTGATTGATCTCTTTATTTGATAATCATTATTTAACTATTCTTGCACAAATTCTAATAAGTTTCTTTGGTATTTCTTGTTTCTTGAATTGCTTTATTAATTTTTAGCACTTTTAAAATTCAAGATTCAATCTTTTTTGATCTTTTAATTATTTCTAGGCTTTTGTTCAATTTTACTTATGGTAGGAACTCATTCCTTTGAATCCTACATCAAACCTGGAACTTCTAGGAAAGACCTTCTTCTCAAGTGCGAAGTTGTGTGTAGATTTGTTGACAAGAGCGGTTTGGGTCTAGGTCATCTCTTGAAAATGAATGAAGTTATCTTGGTCAAGTGGCTTTGGAGATTTCCTAAAGAATCTCATAGCCTTTGGTATTCTATTATTCAGTCGAAATATGGTTTAAACACACATGGGTGGGATTCCATCTCTAAGGGGACATCTCCTTTGTCTTTCTCTTAGACGAGAATGTTTCCTAGGTTTGTTCAGCTCATTAGGTATGATTCAGGTAGAGGTGAAAGGGTTAGATTTTGGGAAGATTTGTGCTGGGGAAAGTGTCTTTTGAGCTATAAATATCACTAGGTTTATTAAGAAAGGTTAACTAATTTCACACTTATAATTTAGCCCCCATCCTTCATTTAACCTTGCATGGGATTTGGACCTTAGACGTGGCCTTAGGGATTCAAAGCTTGTAGATATTTCATCCCTTGTGGCTTCCCTCTTTGAAGTCTTCATTAACCCCTCTGCTCCCAATGATCGCATTTGGTTCTTATCGCCTAAAGGCTACTATAGTCACTCCTCCTTCTTTTCTTACTTGATCTATCAAGATCCAAACCATGATCGTAATCAAGCATTTCTTGCTAAATTGGTTTGAGGAAATCATGGCCCTCCGAAATACATGGCTCTTCTATATATCCCTCCTCGTAGAAGGGCTAAATTCAAAAGCCCCATGCAAAATTTAGGTTGTGTCATTGGGGGTATTTTAGAGTTTTAGGTGATATTGGGGTCCTTTTTTATAGTTAACTTTATTAATAGAAGAAAAGGGAAAAAACTAAAATACAACAATAGGGGGGAGCACCCTACAAGTAGCCTCCAGGAAGACAATTTCTGGAGAAGACCAAATGGGAATTCACCCCCTAATTAGCTAGCTTATCAGCCAACTCATTCTGACTCCTATCAACATGAACCAAAGAAATAAAAAGCAAAGACATAAGCTCCCTAATCTCATAAATGATTAGAGCCAATTCCCAAGAGCACATACAAGTTCCTTTCCCCCAACTAACGACTACTGCTGGATCACCCTCCACCTCATATCCTCTTAGCTTAAGGCGCTTGATCTCCCTTAGCCCCACTAAGAGACCATTCGATTCAGCTTGTATGGCATTGCAAGCCCCCAAGGGCCCACAAATAACTCGAATCATGTTATGATCATGATCCCTAATCACACATCCAAAGTCAGCTTTGCTTGGGTTGCCTTTGGAGGCTCCATCAAAATTCATTTTGAAGTAACCAATTTTGGGAGGAATCCAATTTTGGGTTCTTTTGTAATAAAGTTTGAGGGCAGGGGTATTTTGGGGATCTTAGGAATTAGAAAATTGCTGGAAAATTAAGAGTAGTTTAGGAATTTTCTAATATTTGGGTTTTCTATGTAATAAAGCTTGATGCCAAGGGTTTATTAGGAATTTTAGGGATAGATATATGGCTGGTCGACTACTTGACAAGCTGCTTGGGGGCTCTTAATTAGAAGTTATCTAGAAGGTAGATGCAAGATTTGGTGAATCAAGAGGGGCTCATATTGAGCTGTACGACGTCCTCTTTAGGAATGGAGTTTAGAAGTCTAATTTAAATCAAGTCTTGGTATATAGAAGTTTATAAATTTTTAGATTTCCAAAATTATTTGAGTTGTAACTTATTTAAAGGGCTGTTGCCAACAATTTATGTGGAGAAAATTATGAAGAAATAAAGTATATGTTTTGGTGTCTCACTGTTGGTGCTGTGATTCCATCTAGTGGTTGGTGCTGATTGGTACTCTTCTTCTTCTTCTTTCTTTTACTTCTTGTCACTCTTATATTCTTCTTCTCTTTCTACTGTCCTTCTCTTTATATCACTATTGTTTTTAGTATCTCTCTATTGCTATGTCCCATTACTTTTGAAGTTGATATGTTGTTGTTCTGGGAGATGAACATCATTTTCTGCAGGAGCTTCAATACTATTACAATACACTATTCTGAACCCATGATGACTGCAGAATTCAACAATTCCCGGACAGATTTTTAGGTCAAATCGCCCCCTCTAGAAGTTGCGATGTTAGTGAGTTTTTTTCTTCTTTAGGGTATTCTTCCCATGTGAGTTAAGTAAATATAGCCCCAAATTCCATTTGATTTCCTTCTGTAGTTACTAACTTTTTGTCCACCCTAAGCTGAGTTTTCTTACTGTTATTACCGGATTTCTGGAACAGTTTGGTAAATAGTATGTCATACACTTTTAGAAATCAGTGTGGGCTGAAACTTTGTAGGATTGTTTCTATATCAACCCAAGCTAGCCTATTAAATTTTGTACAAATCCAGCTATTTTAACAGGGTTATTTTGTACAAATCCAGCTTGTTTAGGCCAATCTTGGGCTCATTATCCACAGGTTTAACAGCCCATAGGCTGTCCTGCAGCACCCTTTGTTGTAGGTGGGATTTGGTGCGACTCCTAAAGTTAGCCTAAGGTAGGACTGATATTAGGGGCCAACACATCAGTGCCGAAAAAGTGATTTACACTTTTTGGTGGATGCTTTTCACTTTTTGGCGTTGATGTGTTGGCCTCTAATGTCAGTCCTACCTTAGGCTAACCTAAGGTAGTCCTACCAAATCCTTATGGCCTTTGTTGGGAGGTTGGCCACAAGTGTGTGAATTCAGGTGATATGCTCCAACGTCGTTGGAAAGGGTGGTGCCACTCGCCCCTGTGTGTCACTTACGCTTTCGGGATGGGGAGTCTGTAAATCACTTATTCATCCATTGTTTTGTTGTGAATGAGATTTGGTGCTATCTTTCTTGACATCTTTGGCATGTCGTCCGTGTTCCCTCAAGATATTGATGTTTTATGTGGTCTTGGCCCTCCCCTTTTGGCAAGAGGGGAAAGCTGCTTTGGAGGTATGTTCCTATTGTCACCGTATGGACCATTTGAGAGGAAAGGAACCAAAGAATTTTCATGGACAGGTGCATGGATAATATCCTTTAGGGTTGAAAGTTGGGCTTCTTTGCAAGTATATTTCGGGTCTTCATGTTTGATTCCTTACCCAGGATGTTTCCACTATTATCACCACATCTACCTTCTCCTCTATTATCAGGCACTCATGGAAGCCTCCACTAGTTCCAGCCCTAAAAATTTACTTTGATGGGAGTTCTTTGGGAAATCCTGGGCCCTAAGGGATTTGGGGAATTATTGGAGATGCTTGTGGAGTTAGCTTACAGTCTTTCTCCGGTTTGGTGGGCATTTGTGATGCGATCACTGCAAAAACTGAGGCCCTTCTATGTGGATTGAGATTGTTTAGCTCATTGGGCCTTGGTGTAGTACAAGCTGGAATGCTCACTTGAACAATTTATCAAACACTTGGGATTCACAATTCTGTGCACAGCTCCCTATACTTTGGTTTATAGGTACATTTCAGCAAGCTTCATGAAGGGATCTTCTATAGTAGCCATAGGGTATATCATAGGAGTAAGGGTACTTCTAGAATGGAAACTCAATGAGTTGAATGCTGGAAAAATTATGGCAGCAAGCTTATTTGGATTTCTTCGTAAATTTTCAAAAGAAATTTATGAGATTCTAGTGCAGCCAATTGGTGTATATATATGGGGGGGGGGTGTTTGATGAATAAAGATGCAAAGGGAAACAAAAGTAGGGGTGACCGGCTGGGTATAGAGGTGATATGGGAGGATGGATGTGTAGGGGAATATATAAAGGTGGTTTTAATGGAGAGCAACGAGAGGACAATGAAGAAAACCAGAAAACTAAAGAAGTGAAAAAGAAAAAAAAAGAAATACCTCTGGGAAGAAATCACCAACTGTCAACTTAAGCAATCCCACTTAGGGCCTAAATACCCTCGGAAGAAATCACCAACTTTCAACTTAAGCAATACCACTTGGGGCCTAAGAGAGGGGAATCTTAGAGAGAGAGAGAGAGAGAATTCCATGCGTGTAAGCATAAGAAGACCAGAAATTTTATTCTATCTTCAATGAAAAATTAAGAGGGGATGGGTCTAATAAATAGGCCCACGAGTTGCCCTCTTAGAGCAAGTACAAACTAAGGAAATAACTCATAAGGCAATTGAGTAAAATCAGAATAAAAGCCAGCAAAATATCCCTACTAACATGTATACTCGACCAGCTTGTGTAAAGACTCCCAATTATGTCCAAAAACAATAATGCAAATACCATCAATGTCCAAAAACTGAAAATTACAAAAGCAGCTCTCAAAACATAAAGTAAACAATAGAAAAGGGTATCAAACATCACTATAACATAACCCAAACAACACCCAACAAAAATATGACATGTGGCATCCAAGGGTCCACCCAAAACATGTGGGACCCACGTGTCTAATCAAACTATATTGGCAATAAAGCTTTCCTCCTACACTAGTACTTCCTAAGAGGCATCCTAGGATTGATGTCCTCATCAGACCTCTTTCACTTTCTCTTGATTGTGGTGGGCGATTCTATGATCGCGATTGGGTGGATGTTGGATAGATCTTGCGGGCCATTGAGTCTATGTCATCTCGTTAAGGAAGCTCTCTCTATTGCTTCTTCCTTGAACACCTCGTTCTTATGGAATCTAAGATGTTAACTCAACTGCTGATGCTCTAGCTAAAGTGGGGGTCTTTAGGGAGTCTTTGCTCCTAGGAAGTGAGATGGATGTTCCCGCTATGTAGTGTTTTTTTTGGGGCATGTCTCTTCTCTTTCTCCTCTCCCCTTTTTCTCTTCCTCTCCCTTTCTCTTCTCTTTCCATGTTCTGTGTTCTGTTTTGGTCAGGTCCTTGTCTGTACCCCCCCCCCCTTCTCTTATCCCTTTAATGAAAATCTCTTTGTTATTCATAAAAAAAAAGTGTCAAGCTTTGTGGAGTTCTATATTCCAGAGTAGCATGGGTTTGGTGTCTCAAAGGTTCTTCTTGTTTTAGTTTTTCTACCATCTTTTAACCGTTTGAATATGATTAAAGCATCACTATAGATGAAATGTGTGGTGCTATGGTCGCTCGGAAGGTTGAATTCTACCTTGGGCAGGAATGAAGGATCGAATTTTAATGGTCAACTGCCTTATCAATAGGGGTAATTGAGTCCAAATTGTTTCTCCTGTCTGGTGAAGCTTAGGGTAGCATGCTGATGATATTTTATGTGTTGCTTTTTGTAGTGACTAGTGTGGTGTGGCATTTTTTACATGGATCAAAATATTGGGATTGGACAGGGCCGATCCCAATCTGATCCATGTTTGGATCAGGCAATCCAAGGTTAAAAAGAAAAAAAATGACGATCTGACTCGGATCACCCGATCCAAACTGATCCGATGTCAATCTGACCCTTCGGGGCTGATCCACTGCTATAATGGATCCGACCTACGATGCGGGATCCGGGTCAGGCGATCCGGATCCGATCTATCCAATCCAACCTTGGATCGGCCTATTTTTTGAACCATGATCGTTTATTATTTATTGGGTTATAGTGGGTTTTACTGAGTTCACTTCTGTTGCTGGATAGAATATTAACACTTTTGGTGAAACATCAATTCCGGATGCTTCAAACTTAACTGTGTTAATTACTTGGGTTTGGGTGTGCTTTTGGAATTGCTGGTCTGACCACAATGAAAAATACTTCAGGGAATAAGCAGGAATTATATGAATTGCTGGTCTGATATGAAATATTTCTTGAATGACTTAGGAGTTGGTTTTTTGCTTAATCATTTAATTTCAATGTTCTTTTTTGTTAGTGCCTGTAAAAATTGAGGGAGGGACTCTTTATACTTAATTGCTTCAGTATTCAAGTAGGTTAATTACCCATTGTGCTTTATGCCTCTGGTAGAGAATATTTTAGACTTAAATCTCTTTAATACATATTTGCTTGACCTTCATGTTCAATGTGCATTCATCAATTTGACACATCATTTCTTATGTTGGGTGAAGCAATAGTCCCCAATATGGAAAAAGAAAGATTAAATAGCAGTGTTGGAACTTAATAGCTACACCTACTTTATATCCAAATTTTATAGTTATTGGCCTGTAGTTCGTGATATGCTGTTTCAAGTGTGGACCACTGGTCTGATTCCAGCACATGAACAGTAAATATCTAGTTGAAGTGTACTAGTTTGGAGTTCACAGGGTAGAACATGCTATTCCTTTTCTTCTCTTTTTGTTTTTGATGCATCAGAGTAGATAATGTTATGGTTGGTTAACTCGTGATTCGGCACCTTGCTTGCTGTAAAGAACCTTCAATCCGGTCAGTGTCATCAAATAGGTACCCGTTGAATTGTCTAAATGCCCTTTGTCCTCTAATTTGGACAATATTGATTCGAAACATAATTTGGTATGAGCATTATAGTAGGGCACTATCATGCACGTGTTAGATCATAAACAGGTTGGCCAAGAATCCATGATCGATGACTGGCTATGTTCTTTGTCATTTGTGATTTTCTGTGTTCTCTAATGAAGTTCAATGCCTGCTTGTTGTAAATATACCTATGGACTGCCTCTTCTACTTCAGTTTTGACATCCATCAACTATATATGTGAGGACTGCTTGCTGTTATCCAGCGAAGATGCTGTTCTTCTTCATATTCTTCACTCCAGCCAGCTGGCTGTTTGGTAGTGCCCAGGGGTTAAGCAACAGAGGTGTGTGAGGTGGTGGGTGGGTTGGTGTGGAACTGTGGATATGGTTGGCAGATGGTCAATTTGCTTAGTGTATGACTGCATGCTATATAAGCTGGTTTAATATTTGTCATTAACCTTCTCTTTCAAGCTGCACTGAGCTTGACTTTAAGTGGAAAATTTCTATGTTGACTGTTAGGGGTGTAGTTCTTATGTGTTGTCAAGGATGTGGTTATTTGCTTCTGCTGTGTTGAGCTCTTTTGGCTAAAACATGGAGTTCAATTTTCACACAACTTCTTTAAGCAAATAGCAGGGAAAATATGTGATAGTTGTGAGGTGCTTATTTGTTGAACTTGTCTTCTTTTAGTAACTACTAACACACAATTTAGTTTAGATTGTTTTTTAAGGGTGTTGCTGTGGTGGCTGCTGCTTCTTAATGTGATTCTTATTTGAAGCCACTATGCTTTGGATACTGCCACACTTGTAGTTTTATTCGTTGTCAGGGCTTTGCATTTTCCTGATGCTTCTGGATGTATTTTGCAGGGAGCCACGGGGTTTTGGATTTGTGAAGTTCCGTAATGGTGAAGATGCGGCTGAAGCCAAGCAACATATGAACCATCGAGTTATTGGTGGACGTGAAATAACTATTGTTTTTGCTGAAGAGAACAGAAAAACTCCTAAAGAAATGCGTATGAGTACACGCACAAGGTGCAACTTGTTTTTCTTTCGTTTTTCTAATTTTTGGCAGTAGTAGTTTTCCCTTAAATAGTTGTCTGCCTGTCCGGGAAGAAATTTTGTTCCTTAAGCTTTTGCTGATCTACTCTAGCTTTGTATCTGCAGTGGCCGATATGGAGGAGGCTCTAGGAGGCGAACTCCACCAAGGTCCCCTAGACGTCGATATCATTGTGAGTTTCAAGTTACTCAATCTTGGTGGTCATCTGAGATTCCGATTAGTTTATATTTGTGTATGGTCCATGATAGTTAAGTGTCCATGAATTATTTTTACTTGCTTGGTTTTTGGCAAATTGCTTATGATATTTTTTCTGTGACAGCTTATTCACTGTCGCCATCACCACCCAGGCGTGGCTCAAGGTCTGGACTCTCTCTCTTTCTCTCTCCACACACACACACATATGTATGTATATATAGATTGACTGTATTGTATCCTTGTTTTAGATGTATGCTTGTTTCAACGTTTTGTTTGGGTTGCATGTTTCTGCAAGGCATAGACTACATCAAATATGAATCAGGCCTATCAAATACAATCATGGCATCCCAAAATCATTTCAAACTCCATGTCACTACAATTCTGCACACACAAACACATATTAGTGACATTTGTTATTTCTACTTGAGCTTACAATACTGTCGGCCTAGAAGCATTGGGCTTTAATTCCTTGTAACATCATGATGTGAGTGTAGGCGGATGATATAATTTTTGTATGAGGAAAAACTCTTTTATGGAAGAGGAGTTGGTGAAGGCGTGCATCTGTTTTCAAATTTAGTGGGCACATAAATCACTGCTTTTCTACCTCAGTATCATTTCTAAGACATTTCTGCATCATGGTTGACAGATTATATATAAACATGTTCAGGTTGGGTTGCTGAAAGATATAAACAACATACAGTGCTTATACTTAATAATCTCTAATAGTTGGAGCCCGCTTTATAGGGGATAATTTATAATATTAGATTCTATTTATTATACAGACTTGTGGAACTACAATGGCAATGTAAAATATTGGAGATATGCCTTTTATTTTCCTTGAATACAAATTTGCAAAGTCTTTCTAAATTACAAATCGTAATAGCCATAGCTATATTGAGCTTCAAAGGAATTTATATTATAAATAAAGTAGAACCAAAAAAATTGTGACAGGTTTTAACTATGTATAGTAATGACATTCTATTTTCTTTCAGTAATTTACAAGCTGGCCTTGAACGAAATATCCAATAAGATACCAAATTTGCATTATATGATATTTGCCCATCCCTGCAACTCTAATAATAATATCATATTTTAAAGAAATTGGACTGTAATTTCTTAGAGAAAATGTCTAGACTTACAACTCCTAAAATTTAATTAAAAGAAAATTCACCAGGTGTATACATTAGGCTAGTGCCCACTTTATTTGCATATACAAAAGGGAAAGATAAGGAACTGCTGAAGTGATACTAACTGGCTAGTTTATGCCTGGCGAGGGTTACCATTTGAGTCGCACATTGAGTTGGACCTGTTGTTACTGTTTTTATTGACTGATTTTTACATATGATTGTGACCAATTCTGAGCTGATACTAACTTGAGTGAGTTTTCCAGCATTGCTTGTCAATTATCAGTCTGACTGAATTGGTTTCTTTCCATTCACTCAAATAACCTGGTATACTTTTTACAAAATACACATGCTTGATATTCACAGCCGAAACCACTTTAAGAATTGTTGGTTGTCATTTAATCTGTTGTGATGTCATTTTCATGTCTTGTCATTGTGTTGCTAATCTGATGTTGGTTGGTTGATTATTAGATGATTCTTTTAGTCATTTCCATATTGCACTATGTAATTAGGCATTTTACTATAGTCCTAAACGACAAGGTGAAAGTTCGTAGTTTAGCAACTTCTGGTTGGTGGACTTATTGTTTACAGTTACTGGTGGGTGTTTCTATAACTTTTTCCCTTGGGGGGTGGGGGGTTAGCAATTTGGTGATTAGGCTGTCAAGCTACAGAATATGTGAATGTGTCCAGTCAATTTTAAAATTTTCAGTTAGGTTATTTCTGTCATTGCGTCATTGCATCTTTTTGTATCATTTTTTTATTTTTCTAATTTAGTTTTCTTTCACTTCTGGGTGTCAGATTAAGACATCCTTACATTTTGTTCTTTCTGCTTGTGAAAGGCTTTAACAATCAAGCCTTTTACCTTGATGCCCATGTTTAATATTCTTTGATGTATGCTGCTTGTTTTCTTGGGATCAAGGTAGCACGTGTTGCAATGGATTTGAATAACATTTGGTGGTGGTCTTGTTCATGCAGATTATAAAGTGAAATGAGAGACTTAAAGAATACATCGATTAGTAAAGACTAAAGAGAAAAGAGACCATAAAGTGACTGACTACTTGCTTACTTATCTTTCAAAGCCAATCGAGAAGTATTCGTTAGTGATCTTATCTTCATCAGCTGTAACCAATGAATTGCTTGTGCTTTCCCATGTTTTAGGCTTTGGGCTTGTAAGGCTCACCACCACTAAATTGAACTGTCAAAACCAGCTTTTCATGGTTTGTGAGATGGATTAGTCACAAAACACCTTTTTTCTTATTAGATGCACTTTTTTTTTTTTTTTTTTAAGTTTGATATCTTGGTTTTGCATACTTATCCAGTTAAGAAAGAACATAGAGCTTAAAATTGCCAAAAGAGAGAAATTGTGATCTCCAGAGAATGTGAACTCATTGAAGTCCTTACTGCTCTAGATGTAGAGGGTATGTTCTGGATGGGGGTGTCCATACTTTTCCACCAAGAAAAAGATTATTTGGATTTAGAGAAATGGGGCAAGGAGAGCTGTGAAGTTATCAGATGCTGATCAACCACTACACTGTATTCTAGGGCATAACTCAAATGGTGTCTGGACCAAAAGTTACATATTTTTTTTTAATCAGAAGTCTGAAAAATGGTGCAGGTAAAGGTCATGTTTACGATTCTTGGATTCTGTACAGGGTTTTAATGGAAGTTTTTTCACCTGTCAACAAGAGCACAGTTCAGTTGTATTTCTTATTTCACTGCACAAATTACTTGTAGTTTCTGTTGGTAATGCTTTATTTTAAATCTTAATAGTTTGGAATAAGAAACAGGTTTTCTTCTTCAGAGAACTATAGATGGAGCTAGTTGGTGTTCATTGCTCCTTGGCCTGGTTTTATCCTTGTATATGTTTCTTTGTTAATTATATAATCCTGTTCTATGTACTGAGTTTTATCTGTACTAATAACTGCAGAGACAGAGACCATGGTGCAAGGGATGATTATTACTCACCATCACGTTCACGATCTATCTCACGGTCCCCCTCTCCCCACGATATGAGGGACCGTGTGTCTAGGAGGAGGTCGCCTACTCCAAGGGATAATGGTCGGAGTCCCAACGATGAGAGGGGCTACAAATCGAACAGTAGGTCATTAAGTCCAAGGGGGAATGGTCGAAGTCCTTCTAGGTCTGGTTCTCGTTCTCGTTCGTACAGGTATATCATTCATTATTTTTTCTTTTTGTTTTTCTTCTTTTTCTGCGTGTGTGTGTGTGTGTGTATATATATATTGGCGGGAGAGATATTAGAAGATCCCTCTGAGGTGGAATATAGTATGTCAATGCAAAGTTGGTCTACCATCCACCTGTTGGGGCTTAATGAAATTTGTGTCATGGGGATCTAGCTTAACTGGTACATGGAAGTTAATGGAAAATAATCACTGCAAACATCTTGAGATCCATTGTGAGGATGGTGAATTCTCTACCTCATGTGGATCGTCCTATCCAATTTATAAAAATTTCTGCTTTTGTTTTGGGAATATAGTTTTTGAAGGAAGTGAAGGACTGACACATTGATCTGTTTATTCTTGTGTCCCCATGCAGCCCTCACTGATGGCAATTCTGTGCAGTTCTTGTATCGTGCAAACATTGATCTGTTGAACGCTGGTTAGAGCTTTGAGAAAGATCCATAGTTTGGTTGGTAGGGAGTGTGGTACAGGTAGTAAAATTGTAATATATATGGTGGTTATAATGGAGCTGCATCATCTGTGTTTGAGCTTATGCTTTCTCACTTTTTGAGAAATCCTACTGTGAAGTTGCGCACCTTGAACGCAATTTACTAGAATGTTGTTTTTGCTTTCCTGGGTGATGTTTGGTTGCTGTACTTTCTCTGACCTGATAAAAGTTCTAGTATTCCGTGAAAGCTACTAATCGGGTTTGCATTGCATGTGCACACAAATCTTTGTCTATACTTGTTTGGTAACTCCTGTGAAATTCCTAACTTTTTGTGTTGCTTTGATTTAATTTCATTGAACCCTTGCAACTTTCTTACTGTTTAAGTATTTTCCGCAATTCAGATTGTCATGGAACATCAAATAACCGGTGAACCACTTCGGTGGTCAGTGTGCTCATCTAATCAATTAAGGTCCTCTCTGGTTGCTATGAGAAGCTGGTTTTCTCACTATTCTTGGCAATTTTTTGTTTTCTTCGAGAAAATCATTTTCAAGCTTGTCTGGTTGCTAATAACCAGAAATCCTCCAATTTTGAAAATTTCTTATGTAACTATTTTCGTGTCTGCTATCATATTATTTTCACACAACTCTTGCCTGAAAATCCTCCCATACTCATAAAAACTGTAAAACAAGCTTTTCTTCTTTTCCTTGGCAACCAAACAACCGTAAGAAAAGAATAGGAAATTACTTGTGTAATTTTCTTTTCTATCGTAGCAACCCGAAAGGAACTTATCGCATTAGACTAGAGAGTCGCTGGTGAGCTTTTAGGTAAGCCACGAGTTTGGGTTTTGATTAATGCCTATATGTTTCGATTAAGGCCTGTGTGGGCAAGTCTTAACGGTGGGCTTGGTTCTATATTGTCTTCCTAAAAGATGAGCTGGCAATATTCCAAGCTCTTTCTGTTGGAATCGTATCTCCTGCCACTGAGTGGTCGAATTTTACGGTGTGAGACATGAGGGGTGGGGTCCATGCATTTTTTGGGGGGCTGGGATGATAGGTCCCCCAAAAAGTGCATTGGTCCCATCCCCATGTCTCACACCATAAAACTTCGGCTCATTTACTCACGTTGCAGGTGATACGGATCCCTTTCTGTTACCCAGTTAAAGCCTAGCACTCGAACATCTTTTCTCAGGCATGATATCCACTGCGATGCCCTCCTCCCCCAAATCACTTTTGGGGATGATGGGGCATCCAAAAATGAATGGGCCCCACTCTCTTGTGTCTTGCCTCATGAAGTGTTGCACAAGGGGGCGTGACAGAGGATATCAAGTCCTCTTCTCAAACACAACCTGACAAGAACCACTAAAAATTAGGTGAGAACGAATCTTGTGAGAACTGTGAAAATGGCATCATGGTACGGACACATCAGCGCCGAAAAATGATAAGTGCCCCCCAAAAAAGTGTTTTACACTTTTTGGTACTGATGGGTCAGCCTCTCCGGTACCGTTTTCATGGTTCTCACGAGATTCGTTCTCACATAATCCAAGACGGAGTTCCTATTGTGAAAAAGCACTTGGTGACTCTCTCATGCTAGGTGCCGTGCGACACTGAAAAAGCGTTTGGTGACGCCCTTGTGTCAGGTGTTGTGCAACAAGTAGTAAAAAAAACAGGAAAAGCCACTTGTACATGTCCAATGTTGTTTTTTATTTTACTGCTCCATATCGTACAGCACTTGAGACAGACAACTTTGGCATGAAATTTTCTTCTACTCTGAGCAAGTCTCACTGCATAGGGTAGACCTCTACGACTAAATTGAGTGCGTTAGGCTTGCTTGTTTCTCATCACTCGCCACGTGATCAAAACAGGTGGGCATGTATCTAAACAGGACCCACCACACTCACTTTAGCTGTAGAGGATCCTGTTTCAGGATAGTGTAGATATGAGGGCTATTGTGGACGAAGACAGTCTACATACGAGAATCTGGAGGGGAGTTCGAACAGTCCTCAGCCTAGTTGGAGTGATGTAATAAGACGTGCAAAATTACACTAAAAATTAGGTGAGAACGAATCTTGTGAGAACTGTGAAAACGGCATCAGGGTATGGACACATCAGCGCCAAAAAGTGATAAGTGTCCCCCAAAAAGTGCAAATCACTTTTCGGTACTTATGCATCAGCCCCTCTGGTCCCGTTTTCATGGTTCTCATGAGATTTGTTCTCACATAATCCAAACCCGCTGCATTATAGTTCGGAACTGTAATATAGGTAAGAAAAAGCAAATATTGACGTATTCACTGTAGAATGCTACTGTCAAATAGGATTGAACCCATGACCTTCTTTTCAGAGCGGATTTTTTCTACAGCAAAGAACGTTGCTGTGCCCCTGAAGCGTCCGACACTGAGTGATAATGGTAGAAAAAAGCGAACCCTCACTTTTTTGCATACAAGATTGGGTTTTTTTTAATAAAATTTTCGCTGCGTATCACTCAACACCAGATGCTTCAGTGGCACCGTAACATTTAGAGCTGCAGGAAATCCACTTTGCATATTGCTAAGAGAGGTAATGCTGCAACCACTCCAACAAGGGTGCATTAACAAAAAAAAATTATGATTGTGTTATGAGGTCGTATGGCCGTATCCATTGAAAGTGATACACCATTAGTGGGTTTACATGTACCCTTTATGTCCTTTGATATGAGCAAGATAGTCAACAAGATCATCATAAGAAAGATTACAATACAACTTGCTTTGAGTTTACAGCTTGTGAGCCAAACCCCTACTTTTTAACCCTAAGAAATACAATTATCACATCCTTAATGAGCTGAGCTTTAGGTTACTCCTAAACCGGATCCTCTCCTGCCACTTATGACCTGCTAAGGTCCTGTTGAACAGGTGGCAGGACATTATTGGAGAGAAAAAGTGAATTATAATTTTTGAAAAATGTCATTCACTTTTCCCGCTAATCATCTCCTGCCACCTATGAGACAGGACCTTAACAGGTCATAGGCTGGCAGGAGAAGATCCTTTGCGGGTTACCCCGGGACAAAGACAATACATACATATACGAGTTAGTTCATAACCGTCAGGCCACCACCAGTTAATTAGTGCCACCAAGCAAAAAGTGTTTCATAAATGTAATGTGTAGGAGGGTGTTTTAGTAAATACAATAGATAAGTCCTACCAATTTACAAAAATACCTTTTACTAGTAATCGTGTCACATGCTGGATTAAAATTAGACTAGAGATGATTGAAACTTCCAAAACGAGTCCAGAACTTCTGCATGATAGGTAGCTGTGTACATCGTTAAAGTAAGGAAGAAGGTGTTCTGTTCAGGATTTGGTGTCCAGGATGATGTCTTGATGACACACGTGAAAGAAAATGGAAGGGTTTACACGAGATTTCAAATTCCTACCCATTTTCTTCCATGGGTCATCCCCTGCTGTGTCCAACATCAAATCCTGTACAGAACATTTGCTCCCAGTAAGGAATAGCGAGTTCCTTTCATCCAACGAAGGGATTGAACCAATTTCACGCTAATTAATTACGACTTAAGAAAAGGTATACGATTGTCTCCAGCTGATGCCAGAGGAAAACACTGGTTCGTATGACACGTGTTTTGGGGAATGGTGAACATTTGCCTAAAAATTAAAAAAACTGGTCGGACTGTCCTGTTCAACAAGACAATAAACAGGTGTCAACACACTAGAGACGCTGGACTGTTTTCTTCCAATAGCTGCCGGAGACAACTCGGAAGAAAAAGCTTTTTAGAGGATATATATTGCTCACTCACCGGATCAACTTTCTTGGAAGGAAGCTTTTTTCTAAGGAGTTCACATCATCTCAAATGGACAGGTATCACTCCAGTCTCTGTTCACGATGTGACACGTTGTTTGACAAAGGGTGTATTAGTACTTATCCCTTATTTATTTGCTGTATTACCCTCTTTTGACCCATGTGTATTGACTCAAAAATCCTTTCTCAGCTTACATGTTATGCACTGATTGGTATTGGAGTGGTACTGTCCATTCAGACTGGAGATAGTTTAAAATCTTTTCTAATTTGCTGTTGCTTTATATATTAAGCTCCGTAAAAGAAGATGGATCACTTTACCAAATTTTCAACATTGTCATCATTACCTGGTACTTAATATTAATATTCTTTTCCACTCTTTTTTTCACGGCACCCGGTAACTTTCCGATCCAACGGTCGGATTCACGCCGGAAAAAAGGGACGGTCAATATGCCTTCATGTCAGTAGATCTACGGCTACTGTCGTCCATAAATGGCGGGAAACCAGATTACGAGAAAACCCAGATATTTAGGTTTGGAGAGGACACAAGTGTGGGCTTCTGTCGGATAGGATTTAATCCACACACCCCACGTGGGTCCCACCCACGAATTCCCGCTTTCCGTTACGGTTCTCGACGCTTCTATTTTCTCGTCACCCCATTCCGAAGGGTAATTTAGTAACTTCATCCTATAATGAATTATGTCCGGAAAAGTCTGGAAGGGTAGTTTCGTCATTAGAGCGGCTACAGCCCACCGGCAGTCAACCGGTCAAACCCCCCCCCGGTAAGCTCTCCCAAACCAAACAGCTAGTGGTTTTGCGAAACGCCCAAGCTCGGAGCGCAGCAATAACGAACACTGATAACGTGGCGTCATCCCATTCGCTGGGATGAGGTCGTCGGGATTCAGGGCAGCAAAAGAGAGAAAAAATAAAGGTTGAAACCACAGAGTCACACTCATTTCCTCTCTCTTTCTCTCTCTCTCTCTCTCTCCCTCTCTTCTCTCTCCTTGTC
>JAOXJP010000008.1:13866211-13882609 GCA_025762735.1 Platanus orientalis | reverse complement strand
ATATATATATATATATATATATAGAGAGAGAGAGAGAGAGAGAGAGCACCAATAAGGGAAAAGAATAACATATGGGTAAACGTTGAAATAAAGAAAAACTATTGTTAATAATAAAGGATATTGGTAAGTCATTCATCATCAGTATACACTATACAGTTTGCATCACAGAAAATATGACACAGCACATGTATACCTGGTAGGCACAATGAAATCCATTTCGGTAACCTCCAACTCTTTTAGATTCTTGTTGCAACATGAGACGGGTCTTGATCATGTCCATTGGTGCAGTTACAATGGTGCTCACTGCGCCTGCTATCGTACTTGAGCTGGCATAGATTGTAATTAGTTCTATCTGAAAGGAAAACCGAAAAATACTGACTCATTGAATCACCAAAAAATGAGTTTTAGTTCTACTCCAGATTAAGTCAACAGTTGTAAATGATAAAAAGAAAAGGGAAAGCTAGGAGCTGCACTATACATGAAATGCAGATGGAATCCCTCTTTGAGACATGTCCACCTAATTAGAGCCTACATCCAAGAAAAGATGAAAGATCAAACAGAAAGACAGAAAGGGAGAAGAAAAAAAATCCTTGGTAGCCTATAATTGTAATAAAATCAAACAATTCAGATATGCTAAAATTACTCCATATATATTCAAATTGAAACAAAGCATGCTTAGAACTTGACCTGCTTGGATTCATCATAGGTTGCCATCTGCGATGCAGTCAGCATGGCAGCTCTGCCCATAGCAGGGCCAACCCCCTTCCAGAAAGCTTTTATTCCCTCTTCTGAAGCAATCTTACGCACTTCTCTAATTGCTCCTCCTTTTCCCATGTTTGAATTCATCTGTAACCGCACCTGGAGAAAGAAAGTCATTTTGTAGTAGAGTCTAAATAGACAGCTCCAAAAGAGCTCTTTATAGAAGCATTGTTAACCTTTAGAACTTCTGTTGGATTGGTCAATGTGGTCGCAATGGCACCAGCGAATGCTCCAGATGCAACTTTCATCAAGACATTAGTGAACCCAAAAGCCCAGTCACAGATGTATTTTGAAGGTTCATATAAGCCTAAACGTAGACCTCCATAAAGAACCGATCTTGTCATTGCAGGTGTTAATCCCAGATACAGAGCCCTATGGCCTTCAGTTTTCAATATTTGAGTAAAAAGCTTTCCCTGTAAAATTCCAAATGGCACTAATTTTTTTTAAAGATAAATAAGAGCTTTATTACTAGAAGGAAAACAACAAGAAACACAAGACAAAGACACGTTCACTAGGAAAGTGCACCAAACGAAAACAGAAACAAAAAAGAAGACAGACAAGAAGACCCAACCTCGAGGATGTCCAACAAAGGACACCTCTACATAATCTTACTCCAAAACAAAAACCACTCGCTCTCGTCAAAATCATCCAAAATGGAAATCCAATCAAATAGGAGTCTATAAATAACAAAAAGGATCATCTCAGAGGATGGAAATTTGCCTTCAAAAGTTCTATTGTTCCTCTCCTTCCAAATACCCCAACAGATAGCACCAAATGCTTTTCGGCATACCCTCCAAATCTCTAATCCACCAATCGGAGATGAGATCCATTAACTGAAACAACAGAACCCAGGAGATATTGAAAAGGGAGAGGAAGAAATCTCACAAATTCCTCACCAATAGACAATGAATAAAGATAGATCCATCAAATCTTCCTCCTTCATACACAGAATACACCTATTTAAAAAGTACCAACCTCTACTTTTAAGATGGTTCAGAGTTGGAAATCCCACAAAATGGCATTAAATCTTACTGGGAAAAGAAAAGAAAAAACCGCATAATCACTATGAAATAACAAAATCATCATAATACCATTCCAGTTATTGGACCTCTCTGGCCAACAAGTTGCATTTGTAGTCTAACTTTGAGAACGTCTGCATTCCAAGTTAAAACAAAATAAATATCAGTAGGATACAGAACCAAAGTTTGTGGTGAAAAGAGAACAAAACCATATGAAAATTCACTACGGATAGAGAGTGAGGCTAAATGAAGACAGAATTTCTTTCCTTCAGGAAATGCTTATGGTTTAACACCACCATGAGACCCATCAGGTCATCACCTCTTTTTTGGTAAGTAAACTATATCTTCACTGTTATTTCTCCTAGCCATTATGTTCTCATGCATACTAACAACATACAAAGATACTGCAAATGATCAAAAAATTTGTGGTACTGAACAAATATAATAATGAAGGAAAACACTAAGGGCCCATAGAAAACAGTTGGTGCTATTTTCAATTAGCACCAGCTGTGATTTTAGATAAATATATATGCAATTGAATGCAACTCTATCAGTGCCTCGTAGTGTTTAGTATCCACAAAACAAACATCATAATAGAGGTGGAGCCAAGTCAGGAAAGTAGAAGATCCAATCCAGTGGCAAACAGCACAAATTATACTAACTTGACATGATAGAAGTAGACTACTTGAAAACAATATTAAAAAAAAAAAAAAAAGCTATTCATTAAAATGGGATCAATACGTGCCAAGACTCCCTAGGTTTTTATCAAGCTTTGGAATGCAAGAACACTCGTAAGACCGTAACATAGCATAAGAAAGGGCATTTAACGAATCATGAGAAAACCAATTTTACCATATTCGTTATTTGATCTTTTCAACACTCTCTCTCAGCATCAAAATCAAAATAACATCAAATTAAAAGTCTTAATATTATATTGGAAAAAAGGCAAAACCTAAAGGATGAGTAATGCCAGTCGCGGTGGCAACAGCGATCCCACTAGTACCGAAGTGATAAAGGATATGCGAAGTCGAAACCATAGATATCTGCTTCTCTTCGACCTTCGAAGACCCTGAACATGTCAATTCAACATAAACAAGTACTCATTACCAATCCAAACCTCAAATCCTAACAAGGAGATGCCAACATTTAAATTTCAAGTGAAAAATCCACGAAAAAACTTAGATAAACAACTACGAATCCAAAACTTCATGAACCCGATATCAACGATAGAATAGTATAATGGATCTAAAAAACCCTAGAGAACAAAACAAGCATTAATTATGATAATCTTGAACTAAATCGCGAGATCAGAGATATCAAACAACCACTAAAAGCTAGAACCATGGGAAAGAGGAAGAAAATGGAAATCCAAAATTCTTATAATTTGATTTGAGAAAAAGAAGGAAGAGAACCTGAAGATAATATTTTATCTGAAGCAGAGGATGTCGCCATCTTTGCTCCTTCAGAAGTTCGTTTGGTCTCCGCAGAATCCACCATTCGACCTAACGGTTTTCGCGCCCCGGCATGGGCCCTTCCTCTTTATCTGCCGTCGGATTGACGCGATAAAACCGTGATTATCTGGACTCGACGAGAAATGCACGATTGTCCGACCCTCGACCAAACTGGGATTTGGGGTGCCCCCTTAACGAATGCGTCTGCCATATGCAGGGGGGCCTACGCCACCCCTTGTGAGCCACTCAATGGCCACACAAAAGGGGAATCAATTCACTTTTTGGAGGTGAACACAGGCCTATGCAGGGGTGGACACATGGGATTGAAAAGTGAAAATCACTCACTTACACTTTTTTGATGTCATGCGCCTACCCCTGTAAATGGATGGACGCTATGCATTCATTAAGTTGGTTTTCCCGTGGGGCTTTGTATCAAGAACAAGGAAGAGTTTCAAGGAATGGATCCCCGAGGAGAGTGGATTGTATCTGCTCCTCTCTACACCCTATCAAGGGGAGGGTACATCAGCACCGACAAGTGATTTTCACTGTTTTTTTTTTGGGTTGGGGGGGGGGGGGGTTGCATTTCACTTGTCGGCACTGATGTGCCCTCCCCCTGACAGGGTGCAGAGAGGAGCAGACAATAAGAGGAACAGATACAATCCACTCTCATCCCCAAGTGATGTCAATTTGAACCAAAAAAATCAATGCCTACGTGTGGTAGCTTCAATCCTAGGGCAGATCTGAAAAGCTAGAAACAGTTAAGTTTTCAATGACATCTCTCCGTATCAGCATATCAGCTGAATCTATCATCAACAATTATTTTTTGGGTATGGTCACTGAATTTCAAACTCCAGCTAAAATAATTATTTTTCTAGACGCTGACAACCCTCTTTATATGAAACTCTTAAAATTAATGTCGATGAAACTACTTAGACATTTTGGGATGGCTGTCGTGATTTTACGGGATCATAATGATTCCTTTGTGACAGGCATATCCAAAGCCTCTAAAGGCTATAATAGTATAAGAAGCTGAGGAATGGAGTTTCTATCAATCCAACCCTGAATGACTAATCCTAACAATCATTCAAATCTACAAGGAGTTAATGAAGTCTTCCATAAATATTAGTTTTTCTCATGTGGCCAGAGATTGCAACAAGGCATCTCATAAAATGAGAGTCATCCTAGAAAGGGACCATATATCCAAATATTGGAATGTTTATCATATTATGGGCGAATTGGCCTATGTTGTTGTATCATAATCTCATAACCAGATGTCTTCTCCTAATGAATGAATCGAACTTTGGTTCTTACCAAAAAAAAATGAGGTAATAAAGGGATTTGTCTTTATTTTTTATGGACACTATAGTAATTACGCAAAGGAGCTTGATTACTAAAACACCCTCATTTCTAATACCTAAAATACCCCTTATGGCGATATATATATATATATATTGTTGCATTCAAGAATCAAAGAGGTGTGCTTAGCATGTGTTTGTACGTGATCCAATGGAAAGACCTAGAATCCTCTCCAGTTCACAAGACCTTTTGTGATGTCCAACAATGTTCACGTACTCCCAAAAAAAAATTTGTGCAAAATATGGGAGTTGGCAAGGATTTTTTTTGTTAGGGTGACTTGGGCCTACATCATGTTGACAACCACATAAGGGGGAACCAGACTGAGCCAATGAAAACCGGAGCAAGCAACACCACAGTGCATTGCACACCCCATCCAAGGATTCAACCTGGGTCTTCCCCAAGGAAGATATATGCCACAACCACCTGAGCACATGGACGTTGGCATGATAAGTTTAGAGTTTGAACCTAAGTCTCAACATTAAATTTTTTTGAAATTCATGAACCAATCCGGTCAGAATCCCGATAAATTAATTAGGATTGGACCTGGGCCTAAATTTATTTTAAAAATTGGGCTCAAGCCCGAACTATAATTACAGGGCAGGGCCTAGGCCTGCCATGGCCTGGCCAGAGCCCAGCCCATGGTCACCCCTAATTTCGTGCCCTAATCGAGATCCTCCCTATGGGGCTCAAGAGATGGAAACATACCCTCAAATTTGAAATTCACCATTCAAAAAGGTGATTTCATTTTTTGGAGGGCACTTGTTTGTCTCCTACACAAAATATATGGAATGCAAGTTTAGCAAAAATAGTAATAGTTAGAACTGATAACCAAAAAGATACCTTAGAATGACTACTTTCGTTATCTTGGTTCAATCGTTCACAAAGAATGAGATATTATAGATGATGTTGCTCATATAATTAGAACAGGATGATTGAACTGCAAAGGTGCTTCTAGAGTGTTGTTTGATAAATGAATACCACAAAATTGAAGGAAAAATATCTGACCAGCTATTCTTTATAGAACAGAATGTTGGGCAGCCAACAAACAATACGTACATAAAATGAGTGGCTGAAATGAAGATGTTGAAAAGGATAAGTGTCAAGACTAGAAAAAATAGGATTATGGAATGAATCCATTCACAAGACTTTAGGTGTAACACCAATAGGTGATAAAATGAGGGAAAACCAATTGAGATGGTTTAGTCATATGCAACAAAGACTCATGACTACATAAGTGATAATGAGTGAAATGATGCACATTGAAGGTACAAGGACTAGGATAATGCCAAAATTAATCTAGGTTGAAATAATAAGGAGAGGTAAGGTAGCTTGTAATTTGATGACAGATATGGCTCTAAATAGAGTGAAATGGCGGAACAGGGTTTTTGTAGCCGACCCCAAATAGTTGGGATAAGGCTGTTTGATGTTGTTGTATTTCTTGTGTCTAAGCACTATGAATCATTAAACAGGAATCCAAAGATAAAATAGAGAACAAAGAATATCTCCACTGTAATTATCAACAACAAAAAAAAAAACAGAATCTCTCTATTGTGTCTGTGAGTAGGTCTAAAATCAGCCGAAAACCTACTGCAAAATATCAAGCTACAGGGAGACTCGGAACTCAATTGTAGATTCCAATGAAGGGACTCTCCATCCTCCTTTTATACATGTATATATCAACCCAAAAGGATAGATGCCTTCAAGAAACAATAATAATAATAGACGTTAGTTCTTGAAAATCTTAATACGAGTTCATGTGGAAATCCTTTGATTATAGACTTTTTTTTTTTTTTTGGAAAGTAATGTAATATATTAGCCAACCCAAGAAAATGAAGATACAGCTGGCATGAGAAATGCTAGCAAAATTGTTAAGCGCATCCGAAGGAGACTAACTAGCAGAGAAAATACAACGGTCCCAATTAAAAATCCAAGAGTCAAACGAGTGCTAATTCCCTTTGGAGGAATCATAGGTCCAATTGTGGAGTCTTAACAGAGTATCATCCAAGATCTTTCGGTGCTGCCTCATGGGTCCATCTCCTCCCAGACTGACCACCAAAGGGAAGCTGGGACAAGGATCCATAGCTGTCTACCAAGAGCATTGCAATCTCGGTTCCTCTGAAAAGGCCAACTAGCAAGGAAACTTCTGATGGACTAGAGCCACGATTCTTTTCATAGCAGGAGATAACAACACTTGCTGCAGCTGATCATTTAGCTCATAGCAGGGTTAATAGAATAAGGTGAGACTTCAAGGCCCTGGATGTGGAACCTGGGTCTATTACATTGCAAGCCCATATTTAAAATGCATATTCTGCGCAACAAGCTGTGATGACTCCTCAAATCAAATGAACAAATTTGGTTAATTGCTGCAACCAAAAGTTCTCTAGTTCTTTTACAAGGGAATCACCTCGTCATTTGTCAACTCAGGACACAATCAATCAATATTTCCAACCATACATTGAGGGCCAAATTTCTCTAGCTCTATTACAATAAGTCAACTCCTTTGTATGGACAGTCAATAGTTTCATCCAAACAAGAATGTTGTCAGTATAACCTCCAGAATTTAAAAAACATGTAAATATTTACAGAGTATCCTCCCTTGGATGTGCTCCAGAATAGCATTGTCAGAAAACCAACAATCTCAACACGGCAGTCCAATCCAAGTCGCTTGAAAAGAATAAAACTAATAAATCCAGATTAGCAGGAACACCAATAGCCACTGAGCGCAATTTTAATGATCACCAATGCCTGTTGATGATTTTTCTGAAACAGAACCTTGGGCTTCATTGACAAAAAGTGGTTTCATATCCCTCTGCCGCATGTACGTCAAAAATTGCCCAGGCAGCTCTTCCAAGAGAGCTTGAACTATAGAAATCTGTCCATCTGTCCATAAGAATGATCTTTGTTTAATGGGACATAAATAGGAATATAAATAAATATATAATGAAGAGGACCCTAGTTCGCAATCATTAATCACTGCTTTCGTCTGCCCATTCTAGCAAAACAATACCATTAAAGCACATGCAAAGTCTAACTACATTGCCAGGGGAGGCCAATCTAATACACAGCAGAAAGGAAAAGTTTTGCTTGTCAGGCTGAAATAGACAATAATGTAATGTTTATGATTCTATATTCTCTCTCTGTAATTGCACATAGACACATCGATCATGATCTTCAGACGCCACCAAGAAGACTTCCCCAAGATCAGTCTGATTAAATGACCTCAAACACCTAACTGATTTACAATAACTAGAACTACAAAAGAAAACCGTGGACAATGGTTTAAGAAAGAATTTCCTTTGTTGGATGACAAAGATCACATAATGTTATTTTAGTTTAATTTAGTTTTAGGGGGTGAGGGGGCTGGGTGCTAAGAATCTCATCACAATGACCCTTAACAATTCTATTGAAAAGTTAATATTGTTGGCTTCTTTGATGAGACAGATATCTTGTATGGAACCATTTATTAAACTGATCCAGATTGGAAATAAATATTCACCATGAACCTCACGCATTGGAACAAACTGTACGATGTCACGTGTGGCTATGCGTCCTGTCGAACTCTCTAACCGTTGTCCATTATCAGCATCAAGGATCTGCCAAATATAAAAGTCTCAATTTTTTTTTCTTGATGAATATTATTGATTCTATTTAACCAATCATTAACAGAATTCCATGACCTCCTATGAATGGATCTATCAATACAAACACATGGAAACAAAAAAATAATGGGTACCTCCATTTCTTTGAAATCTGCACCTCCCACTCCAACTATAAGAATCGATAATGGCAAATCAGATGCCCTCACCAGAGCCTCTTTAGTTTCATGAAGATCAGTAAGTACTCCATCCTAAAAACAGTGATGGATTATTTTATTACCTAAACACAAAGGGAAGACAGATGCAACTAAAAGTGGTTTCATCTTTACCGTAATGATGAGCAAAACAAAGTACTTGTTCTGGTCACATGAAAGAGAGTGGCTTGCAATTTGTGCAGCCTTGTTTATAACTTGTCAAAATAAAGTAGGCCCAGCAAGAGCAACATTATGTAAAGCGCTTGCATAAGCTGACATGATTCCATTTACTCCTTCAACCTGTAAGGTGAATTGAACAAGTGACTAATCAAAAACTTTCCAAATTTAACCAAATCCGACAACATCAATGCTCACAAATACATTAAATTAATGTGGAAAAACAGAAAAAAAGGGGCAGCATGCCACCACGCATTGTGGAGCTCACCTCTCTACCTATGACAAGTGAATGAACACATTATTGGGACTGTCCAACAAATGAATCACATCTTGAATAGCCACAGCCCAAAAATTAGATAGGATAATCCTAACCACCTCATTGTCACTTTTTTTGGACCATCAACAAAATATAACAACAGCAACAACAACAACAACAACAAACAGCCTTATCCCAACTATTTGGGGTCAGCTACACAAATCCTGTTCTGCCATTACACTCTGTTTAGGGCCATATCTGCTGTTAAATTACAAGCTGTCTTGTCCCTCTTTACTACTTCAACCAAGGTCAATTTTGGCTTTCCTCTAGTCCTTCTAGCACCTTCAATTTGCATTGTTTCACTCCTCACTGGTGCAGTCATTGGTCTACGTTGCACATGCCCAAACCCTCTCAATCGACTTTCCCTCATTTAATCACCTATTGGTGCTACACCTAAACTCCCACGAATGGATTCATTCCTAATTTTATCCTTTCTAGTCTTGCCACTCATCCATCTCAACATCCTCATTTCAGCCACACCTTAAACCCTAAACCTTAAGCAGCTCCAGAAATCCAGCTGAAATTTGATACTTGTAGTTCCTTTATTTCTTAAATTCAGCAACTTGAAATTTTAGGTATTGATGATGTTGCAGCAAGAGAAAGGGATTTATATGAAGAAGGAAGAGAAAGAAAGGATAAAAAGTCATTACTTAGTGTTAGTTCCGTAATTATGGGATGATGGGAGGGGTGGACGGGAAACAGACCTAACCTTTGGCTTTTTGCACAAAGTGGCTGCTCACTAGACTCATGTTATCTCACTAGACAGTCCAAGCCTCTATCCTAAGAAAAAGAAAGGATGAAGAATATAATAGAGGAAGAAGAGGAGCAAGAGATAGAAGAAGAGACTAGAAGAAGAAGCGAAGGGAAGAACCCTAGCTGGCCCTCACGGCTACACCATGGGAAAGAGGGGATATAAGGGACACAAAGGGAAACCCATTTCAAAATCAATATTCCATGTTTGCTTTTATTCTAATCATGTAGGGCCTTATAAATAGGCTTTACAACTCAAAAAATAGAAAGGACACAAAATAGAAAGTCCAATACTTTGGACCTAAGACTTGCTAAAAAGGACAACTACTAAAATCTTATTTTGTTAAAAACTAAGACTTCCAAAACCTAGCTCTACTAGGAGCTGTCGACCAGCTTGTTGGAGGGCCCCACTTGTTGATTTTAAGACCCCAAATAAAGATGAACTTCATAGCTGTCGACTAGCCCTTGAAATCCCTATTCTACCTTTGGCTTTTAGCTTCATTACAAATATACTCTTAAGATTAAAAACCCATAAAATCCCATGGCACAAAAAGGCCTTATTACATGATTACCCAGCCCCTAAAGGCCCTAATTAAACCACACATTGTACACATTTTGTATCTTACTCTCTTGTGTGATGGCACATACAAGAGCCTCTTAACATTGTCCGCATCACTATGTTTACACGAAAGCTGGCTTTATCAATGTCTAAGCAGTAGTATTAACAAGGAGGATCCTTCCAATCGAGTCTCTGCCAACTATGGTGAAATTGCAAATAGGTGGCAAGTGGCAACTGCATGATGTGGAATAAGAAAGAGCCCATATTTAGATTTGATGGGTTTGTGTAGGGGTATTTTGGGACTTTTGGCTTTAATTTTTTGCATGGAACTTTTTTATTTGGTTAATTTTAGGTTAATCCAGTTTAGTATCTTGTTAGTCAATTTAAGGGTTTTAATTTATTTTCAAATAAAATATGTTTTATTTTATTTTAAAGAAAGTGGAAGAACTATTTCCATCACTTTAATCTTAACCCTACTAATATCAAAACCTACCCGTTTGGGCTGATTTTGGTGACGAGATTTAGTTTTTTTAGAATTTTTTTAGGAAGTGTAGTTAAAGTGGGATTGGGAAAGCTTGGAATGTAAAGTCAATATATATGCTTGTAACCCAAATTTTATTAATGAAGAATGATGATTATTGATGAATTCAAGGCTACCATTGCTTTGCTATCTAGTGTGACTTCAGAAACTTGAAAGTGTGATGCTTTCTACCCTAGGTGTGACTCCATTGGTATTTTCTCTCTGTCTATTTTTTATATGTTATTTTCCTTTTAATTACAATTATCTATTAAAGAACCAGAACAAAGCCTTTTCGTCCTACATCACTGTGATAATCTCCAGCTATGTGAAATCACTAGGGGTGTCTTTGTGCACCCTTTGAAAGATGTACATAGATTACATGGTTAATTGTTAAAATTAGGTTATTAATTTAATATATAAATAACAAAATTACGAAATGAAGTTTTTAAAAAGATAGCTAAAGTGCATCCAGAGATGTACGAAATGGTTGTGATGCTGAATGTGAAACAGTCCATGTTTAGATTTGATGGGTTTTTGTAGGGATATTTTGGGTTTAATATTTTTGTATGGAAATAATTTTTACTTTCTATGGAGGAATGTTTTAGAATCAAATGGTTTTAGGATAAGCCGGACTAAAACAGAATATATGGAGTGCAAGTTTAGCCAAAATAGGAGTATAAATGAGGGAATAGTTAGAATTGATAACCAAGAGATACCTCAGAGTGACCATTTTCGTTATCTTGGTTCAATCATGCACCAAGAGGGAGATTTTGTAGATGATGTTGCTCATAGAATTAGAGTGGGATAGTTGATGTGGAGAGGTACTTTTGGAGTGCTATTTGATAAACGCATACCACTAAAAGTAAAGGAAAAATTTTATAAGACAACTATAAAATCAACTAAGCTTTATGGAACAAAATGTTGAGCAACCAACTAACACATACATGAAATGAGTGTAGTTGAAATGAGGATGTTAAGAAGGATGAGTGGCAAGACTAGGAAAGATAGAATTAGGAATGAATCCATTCATGGAAGGTTAGGTGGAGCACCAATAAGTGATAAAATGAGAGAAAGTCGACTGAGATGTTTTAGCAATGTGCAACAAAGATAAATGATTGAGCCTATGAGAAGTGAGACAATACAAGTTAAAGGTGGTAGAAGGATAGAAGGAAGGAAAATTTGACCTAGGTTGAAGTAGTAAGAAGAAATATGGTAGCTTGTAATTTAATGACAGATATGAACCTAAATAGAGTGGAATGGTATAAGTGGAATGGTATAACAGGGTTCGTGTAGCTAACCCCAAATAGTTGGGATAAGGCTGTTTGTTGTTGTAGTTATTTTAGGTTAATTTTGGATCAGAGTATTACATCCACCCTTTCTCTTTGCTCAATAGAAATATAGCTAAAACCAAGGCCACAAAGTTGAGGCCTTGCTATAAGCAGCTCTAAATAAAGATCCTTATAGTAATCAACAATATAATCAAGTAACCTGTTCTTTTCAAACACCCATTGATCGGTGACCTCAATCTTAATGATGGCACTGGCTTTAACATGCCTGTTTACCATCTTATGAAAAAACTTGGGATTTTTATCCCCTCCCTACAACCAAGATATTATGGACTTCTAAATCCAAGTTATCTTCTAAATACACCTAAATGATAGTTTGCTATTACATCTACTCTAGAATATTTCTCTATATTGGAGATACTCTACAACGGTTCCTTAGCAATGATCTCCTCAATATTCTTCAAATAGTTTAGCTTGCACACCTCAACCTTTTTTTTATTTCATCCAAATTACATTTTTATTGCTTCTTAAAGGACTTCAATTTCATGCCAAAAACAAAATCAACAGTTCCCTAAAATTGGAAGGACCTCCATCAAGAGTGAACTCTATCTTTGAACAGCTATGTCCAACCACGTGTTCAAACTGAAATAAAGAGAGACCTTCAGATCTTTCTACATGCTTTAATGAAATAGTAGTGTGATTGAAAGACACCTTAGGAAGAGAAATCTGTTGAACTTGATAAAATGGTCTTCCTAACTACCATACACTAGAAGCCAATGCCCCCATGCTCGAGTGGCTGTGGCATTATCCTTCCATAGGGAAGGACAAGGGTCAAATCCCCTTGGATACAATTTGCAATGCATGATATCGTCTGTCTCTCCTGTCATTGTACAGATTCAATTCCGCCTATCTATGTGTCTATCAAGTCATGCAAACCTGATTGACCAAATTTAAAAAATAAAAAAGACACTAGGAAATAATGAAGTTGGAGAAGTACCTCATTTGACAGCTCACATTGTGTTTTCCTTTCTTCTTAGAAAGGAATTTGACAACATTGAAGTCCTCTCCTATGCACCACGATAATGGCCATCTCCCCTAGATAGCGCCCAACTCATCCCACATGACATTTTTACAAGAGGAATTCATGAGACCATAAATCCCTAAGAAAACCCATTTGAATAGGTCATCCAAAATCTTGCATCTATTGGAAATTAAGAACAGATCAATCCTTTTGTCGAGAACTTCCAATATGCCTTTGTTCCATGCCACTAAAAGACCTCTAGCAAAGCCCCTCATCGGCTCCCTTATGCATGTAGTCTAAAGGTCTCCTTCCCCAAAGATCCAGACCCTCTTTACCGCTGAACTTTACAAGTTTCATTTCCTACAGCATGAGAAGATCCACTTTCCATTGATTGCACACATCTTTCACACATGCCCTCCTCCCCTTACCCAGACCCCTCACATTCCATAACAGCATGTTCAACTTCATGATAAATAATGATGTCTAAAACTTGTGTGTTTTCATAACTCTACTACTCATAATACAAAAGAAGCCCAGCACCAAAGAGAAGGCTAATCCTCTGGTTCAAACATGCCAACCAACACTCTCCCCCTCCCCTACTACCCTCAATGGGTTTGTTGCATAGGTTCACAGTTAATTTTCCCATGTTAGAAACTACAAGGGCTTCTAATAGGTTATCTTCTTGTACTTTAAGCATCTCTTGCATTTGGGGTACTTGGAGACTTCTATCATATCTATGTTGCTTAATTCAATGGAACATAGTGTCAAAAAGATGCAAATGATGAAATATTCAAAATATTGATATCATTGAACAAAAAAGGAACAATGTGAACGATTCTTACTATTGCCTTTTTCCCCCTTTCTGATGGGTTGTTCCCCATATTTTCATTGCTTTTAGTCATCTTCTAGTAAGATACTAGGTGGGGATGTGTTAGCACCATTCCACCTCAATATATTGTTTCTATCTAGAAAGTAGTATCTGGCGAGGTTACGCCTTGTATATAATATAAGGTCTCCATCAACTAGATGGAAAATACAGCCATTATATATTCTCACGCTCTATAAAAAAAGTGATAAATACATCACCTAAATTTTTGTCTTGCCTTATTCTTTTACTTCTTCTAAATTCTATATCACTCTCCTCTTTCATTGCTTTTTTAGTTTATATAATTTTCTTAAATTGATTGTTAGGAATCTTATTCTTCATTGGAAAAAGAATTTTGCATCCTTCAATTTTATTATCATAATTGCTTCTAAGATGTTTTCAATTTAAGTGCCAAAAACCTATTTTCAATTTAAGTACCAAAAACATATAGGGATACTCTTATTTATATAACCCATGAAAATACAGTCATTAATTTTTGTTCTCACTTCTTAGGATCTGGAAACACTACTTTAGCTAGAAAGCATGCATTTTCAACTATTTAAGGTTAGAATGGTACCTTTTTTCATAACTTGTAGGGGGATTTTGCCTATCTTCTTGTAAGGTATTGTCTTTTGAAGACAACATGCAGAGAGAATTGCTTTCGCCTACAATTTAGAGGTAGCCTTGAACAAATCAATATGCCATCATCATTTTTTTAAGGTTGTGTACATATTCTTTGCTACCTCATTTGATTCAAGTGTATAGAGTGTAACTGTTACACCTAGACTAATGATTCAACTTAATGAACCAAAAATCCAGGGTAGTTTTACTTGCAAGTATACAAGTGTTGTAGTACATTACAAGATCGAATCCACAAGGATTGACTTGTGAAACTAAAACAAAAATTACAGATGAGAAAAAAAGAGATCAATGATTTTTCATACCGTATTATGGAGAACAATTAAATGTTATAAAAGAAACAATAAAAAAACTAAGTTTTCAAGGGTCCCTTTAATACTTTATGATGTATTTTGGATCAATTTACCACGGTTAGAATCGAATGGTGACTCTATCTAACTAGAAGATCACAATGTTAAACTCAAAAAATAAAAAAGATTTACATAAGAAGATAATTGCATAGTTGAATGAAAAACGATTATGCACTTGCTCACAAGTCATAGGGGTTTTCTAAGTTTTCAATTTATTTGAAAATCACATTGAATCAAAGAAAATATATATATTTATAATATTAAAGAAAAAATAATAGACTTCAAACATTCAACTAAAACAAAAATTGCATTAAAACTTACTTGTCAACCCAAAATTACATTATAAAGTATTAAACTTCACCTCTAACCTTAGCCGAGCCTTTAGCCAAATATAGATATTATTTAGCATATGCAAAATAAAATGGTGCAAAATGTAGATATACTTAAAATCTTCAAGCAGATAAAGATCAACATCCCTTTGTTGAATGTCATCAAACAAATTCTATCATATGTTAGTTTCTAAAAAATGTATGTACAATTAAGCGTAAGTTGAATATATAGGAAAAGGCTTTTTTGATGAAACAAGTGAATGCAATCATTCAACACAATACCCCGTCAAAGTACAAAGATTCAAGGTGTCCAACAATATCTTGTATTATTAGAAACTTTTGGATAAAGCAAGCTTTACTTGACCTTGTGGCTAGTGTTAACCTTTTACCTTACTCGATGTATGAACAGTTAGATCTTGGTGAACTTAAACCTACTTACTACTTTACTCGATTAAGTTCACCAAGACCTAATTGTTCATATACCAAGTAAGGTACAAGGTTAACACTAGCCCCAAGGTCAAACAAATCTTGTTTTATCCAAAAGTTTCCAATAATACAACATATTGTTGGACACTCTGGATCTTTGTATTTTGATGAGATATTGTGTTGAATGATTGCACTCACTTGTTTTGTCAAAAAAGTTTTTTTTATACATTTAACTTGCACTTAATTGTATATAATCTTTTAAAAACTTGGTATATGATGGAATTTGTTTGATGGCATCCAACAAAGAGATGTTAATCTTTACCTGCTTGAAGATTTTAAGAATATCTACATTTTGCACCATTTTCTTAAAATGTTGGGGAAAAAGAGCAGATATTGAACTTTTCAATGTCACATTAGACTTCGACTTGTCAAGCTCATCACTAGTCTTCAATTCTAAAGATTCCCTAGGTTTATTAACCTTCTTTGGAGTATCTTTGTTAATTATTTTTCCACCTCGTAGAGTGGTGATGGACTTACATATTCCTCTTATGGATTAGAAGAATTACTTACCTCAAATTGACCTTTAGGATTTGGTTGAGATTGAGTAGGAAACTTCTTCTTTTCTTGAATGCTCAACACAAAGGTCAAGTTGTTGATAGAATTATTTATAGCAGTGATGGCTTGCATTGTTTGATTATTAATTTCAGCTTGACCCTGCATAAATGGTTGCAACGTCTCCTCAAAAGACCTACTATGTGGAAGCACATAAGAAGTAGAAGTAGAAG
>JAOXJP010000008.1:13853062-13866111 GCA_025762735.1 Platanus orientalis | reverse complement strand
ACATGAATCCTGTTACGCCAGTCCGCTCTGTTTAAAGCCTTATCTGCTGTTAAATTACAAGCTGCCATGTCTCGTGTCCCCTAGTCTTTTACATTAAATTTAGTGTTGATTCTTTGTATCTTTTGGATTGATTTAAGTTTAGGCTTAGTCTTATTTCATTCATATTTTATTGGCTTAGTTTGACATGACTTGTATAACTTTGTTATTTATTTGATGCTCTCGTCACATGGTGTAAATAGGAATCTTGGTTATATTTTTATGTTTGTTGTTAATTAAACTTGATCTCCAAGGACACACTTCACCTACCTACATGCATGCTGCATAAAAAAGTATGCTGCCTCAGGAAAGCTCTCTATGGCCTCAAGCAATCTCTTAGAGCATGGTTTGAAGGGCTTCGTGGTGTCATGCTAAAAAATGGATATAAGCAATGCCAAGTAGATCGCACACTCTTTGTAAAGCATCAAAAAGATAAGATGACCACCCTCATTGTCTATATAGATGATATTGTTGTTACAAGTGATGATCATTGTGAGATAAAAAACCTTTCTTGGTAAGGAGTTTGAGATAAAGGATTCGAGTCTTCATACTGTCTTGAAATTGAAGTTGCTAGATCCAAGAATGGTATCATCTTATCTTAGTGCAAATATGTGTTAGTAGATCTTCTTTAGGACTCTGGGATGTTAGCTTCTAGACCTTGTGAGATTCCCATTGAGTATAACCATTGCTTGCAAGTATATGAGGGTCACGGGCTTATTGATATTGGGTGCTATCACAGATTAGTAAGGAAGCTTATTTATTTGACCTTGACTCAACTATACATCTCTTATGTAGTTGGAGTGATCAATTAGTTTATGCATGCTCCTACAACCAAGCATCTTGAGGTAGCATACCGCATTGTCCATTATTTGAAGAAAAGTTCAAGTCAAGGACTCTTGTATGGTAGAAGACAAGATCTCCAAGTCGAGGCTTTCAAAATGCATTTTAGACTGGTTTTGTGACTAATAGGAGGTCTACTTTAGACTACTGTACCTTTATAGGAGGTAAATCTTTTCATTTGACGTAGCAATAGAAATTGGTTGTAGCAAGGTCAAGTTTAGAGGCAGAGTTTCGAGCCATGACACATGAGATTTGTTAGATGTTATGGATACTTGGTTTCATTAGAGAGACACTTTAGGTTGACAGACACTTAATTAGCATTTTTCACAATTAGGCTGACAGACACTTTATCAAGGAAAAGTTATGAACAACAAATATGTATTCGCTTTGTGAAGACTAAAGATTAGGTGACCGATGTGTTCACCAAGGGCCTATGTAATCCCATCTTTAATATAATTGTTGGCTATGTACAATATTTACGTACCAACTTAAGGGGGAGTGTTGATGTATATGGAGTTGTATTTGGCTACAATATGTTAGGCCATAAGGGTACATAGGTAATTTGTATGTAGAGGGTATACTTGTAAATACCTAAATGCCTTTTTTGTATTCTTTTGCTTTGAATATATACAATACATATGGGAGAGGTCCAATACATTTTTCATACGATTTTCCCCTAATTTTGCTTCTTCTGTTCTTCTCCCTTCAAACCCAAGCATTGTACATCATCTAACTACATAAATTCACTGTTTTGGTAGATTAAGACTTACCCGTTTAGCTTGATTTTGGTGTTATTTGAGAGGTTACCCAGTTACTGTTCAACGAGTCCAAGATTTTCCAAATCTGAGATGATTTGAGAAAGTTATGACTACAGTACTAGCAAGGTAATAGGATATGACAGGATTTTTTTTTTTTTGAGTTCTACTTTAATTAAGAGTCTAGGTTTCAAGGTTTGTCTATAAATATGGAGGACATAGAGTGGTGTTTTATTCAGAGATTTTACTCTATGATTGTTTTTTCCTTGTGGATTAAAAAGGTTTGCTCTTGGAGAAAGGACAGTGATCTTCTCGGTGCTTTGGTTCTACATCAGCAGGTACCTTTAGATGGGTCGTAGTACATTGAGATTGAGACTAGTCGACCCTGGTGAAGAGGTAAATACAACAATTGGGAGAAGGAGATTTAATGATGTTTGAAAAATAAAGAAGGAATGGAGAGATTTTTTCTATGGTAAGGATTAGGGGGAGAATTTAGGAAGGATTAGAGAGAATTTAGAGATGGACATAAAGAAGGGAATATAAGGAATTTTGATATTGAAAGGATTAGAGAGAATTTTGAGTGTGAGAGAGAGATAGACCACATGGGTGGTTAAAAAGAATGTAGAGGAGGGAGAGTGAGTTGATGATATTAAGAAAATAAAGAAAGAATAGAGAGTTTTGATATTAAAAAGGATTAAAGAGAATTTTGGAAGGGTTAGAGAGAATTTAAAGATGGAATTAAAGAAGGAAAGGAATAGAAAGAATTTTGATAAGGAAAGGATTAGAGATAAGGGAAGTTGTGTGTTGGAAAGGAAAGAGAATTTTGAAATGGAGTGGATTATAGAGAATTTTGAGATGGAAATAAAGAATGGAATGAATAGAGCGAAGTTTGATATGGAAATGATTAGAAAGAATTTAGGAGTGGATCTCTCTTGCCTACATTTTTTTAACCTACCCACACGTTCTTTCTCCCCATAAATTCTCTTTAATCCTTTCCATCTCAAAGTTCTCTCAAATTCTCTCTAATCCTTAATAAATTCTTTTAGGGTGCGTTTGGTTTTAAGGAATTGGAAGAGTGGAAATGGAATTGGGGTACCCAAATCCATTTCCGTCATTTGGGGTTGTTTTTAAATTATGGAAATGGATTTGGGTCAAATCCCCAGGGAATTATAACACAGAATTAGACCCCCAAATCAACAGAATTGAAATAACTACTCACAGGGTGTTATTTCCAATTCCTTATGTGTGAAGCAGCCCGACTTTAACTCATCTTCTCGTGCCTCACGCGTTATTTACCTATCCCTCTTCTCTGACTGCAAATAGCTATCTGGTATCTTCTTCTTCGGTAAGGTTCTGCATCTGGACAATGCGGTAAGAGAAGGAAGCTGCTTTCTTATTCGATATTTTGATCCAAGGTTTCTGAGGGCTGATCGTATGAAGGGACAAGTGTTTGTATCTGTTAGTTGATCTTTTGGATTTCCTCTCCATTCATCTCCACACTGAGACACATTGAGAGGAGGATACCGAAAACAGAGAATCTGATGGTTTTCAGCACTTATATGACGTCGCCGTTCAGGTCAGCCTCAGCTTGGATGTGATCCATGGCTGAATCCCTGATGCTGTGGAATTCCTTCAGCCGGATGGAGTTAAGCATCCCTTGGACCATGTTGCGCTGGAAAGAACTCCAGACAGGCCTGTAAATAGTAGAATTCACTGTGAACTTGTGGCTATTGAAAATCGTTCTTGTGGGATTCTCCCGAGGCCTGCTGGAAAAGACCTTACCCTTCTTCATGAGTGCTTCATGGATTAATTCAGGGCTACTGATGATAATCATGGTTCGAGTTTCCATCTTTAAGGTGAAGATGGAACTGTACTATGGATGAAGATCTCGTACCAAGCCACTTGGAAGAGGTTCCCAACCACCAGCCATCCAGGTGGTCCAGGCGGAAGGTTGAGAGGCTTCGATTTTCTGCCGTGAAGATTATATGGTAGTACGGAGACAGAGTAGAAGCAAAGAATGAAGCCATGGAGAAGAAGAGCAAAGTGGTAAGAACAGAGGAGGCTGTATAGAATATTATAATAGTACGAGGGTAAGAAGTAGGAAAGGAAGGGGGGTTAGTTGAGTAGAAATCGTCTACATCTTGAATTGTGATTAAGTGTGGCATCGTCTGCAATGTGACAACCCCTCAAAAAGTGGAGAATACAAATTTGATGGGTTATTTTCACTTTTTTGGGGGTTAGTTGAGTAGAAATCGTCTACATCTTGAATTGTGATTTAAGTGTGGCATCATCTGCAATGCAACTGTACCCCTCAAAAAGTGGAAAATACAAATTTGATGGATTGTTTTCACTTTTTGGGATACGTGTCACACTGGAGACGATGCCACGCTTTATCATACTTCAAGCTATGGTAGACGATTTCAACTCGGGTTTTAGGAAGGGGGTTGTAGAGAGCATAATAATATATGCATCCAAATGGTTCGGAATTCAAGTATGTAGTTTTCAATTCTACAGAATTAGAATTCCAATTCTGTGAATCCAAACGCACCCTTGATCCTTTCTATATTAAAATTCTCTCTATTCATTTCCATCTCTAAATTCTCTCTAGTCCATCCCAACTTCTCTCTAATCGTTTTCGTATCAAAATATTATTTGCTTTCCTGCACACACCCTCTCTCTCTCTCTCTCTCTCTCTCTCTCTCTCTCTCTCTCTCGTACATTCTTATCTAACCTACGCACATCCTCTCTCTTTTCCCCTAAATTCTCTCTAATCCTTCATGAATTACTCTAATCCTTTCTATATCAAAACTCTCTATTCCTTCTTTATCTCCATCTCTAAATTCTCTTTAACACTTTCCATAGCAAACCCTTTTCTACTAAATTTCTTTATTGTGATCTACTCTCTTTCTCCCCTACATTCTTTTTATCCTATTCATGTGTTCTTTCTCTCCCGAATTTCTCTTTAAACTTTTTTATCTCAACATTCTCTCCAATCTTTCCAAAATTCTTTCTAATCCTTTCCATATCAAAATTCTCTCTCCTGTGCTGTTTTTACCTCTTTGATCTGGTTGACTGGTGTCAAGCTCAATATACTACCAACCCATCTAAAGTTACCCAATCTGAACTGTGTGTGCGTGTGTCGATGTTAAACGAAAATGTAATAGTATTACTGTCACGATGAGATTGTTGGCAGATAAGTGGGTTGGTTAATAGGGCTTAGTTCACATTTTCTCTGATGTGTATGTGCATGCACTGTTTTGAAGTACAAAAACAAGCTTTGATTTTCTGATTAACTGGGTTGGAGTTTGGCACCTACTCTCTAAATATCCAAAACCATGTTGTAAACTAGAATAGCCCATCCATCTTGCATATATATTACTACTTTTCAATTTGGCTTCTTAGCCATCATAATATCTCTTATTTTTGTTCTCTCTCTATCTATCTATCTCTTATATATATATATAAGTGTTGATTTAATGATGTTACTAAAAATGTTTTATTTCAGCCATCTGAACGTAGCATGACTTATCTCGTATTTTGCAGCCTTCATGCTTGACTCATCATCTGCTGTGCATGCTCAAGGGTTTTCCAATATGTGAAGTGCCATTGAAGCTTGTTAAATGTTGCTGATCGCTGAGAATATTGGTATAGTTTTTACTGTCTGGATACATAAGTTTGATAGATGATATAAATAGTGGAAACCATGTATGTAATGCTATCTTCGAATGGGTTTCAAATCTCATAGGACTCGGGCTCTCTCCTCCAGGGAGAAACTGTTTTTGAAACATACACTAGATACAGATTAAACGAGCTTATGATGCAAGCCCTAGAAGCTCGTATTTGCTATTCCAGTCGGCAGTGGAATTTGCTCATAGAGTGAGGTCTTTGGGATTTGATTACTTTTATGTGGGATTTTGAATGAACCTTGTCTAAATATATGCCAAAATGCTCCTGCAAAGTACTATTCTGAGCAAATAATGATTGTCTGTGTTGACACAGGCCTATGTAGGTGTGCCATTGATTGACACATTATGTGTTTTTGAATTTGGTTTCTTTTTATACACCTGAACATTTTTTTGGATCCTAAACATGTCATGTATCAGCTTATAATTCACCATAAATACTAGACACTTTGTCATCACAGAACATTTTCTTCCGAAAAAAAAAAGGAAGAAAGATTTAGTGAGACAGTTTTTAAGTGGCAAAGACACTTGATTAAAGTTGGATTTAACCAAAATACTCTCAGATGCTGCTTCTATTTGTGGTGGGTCTCTTAGGGATAATTGTTCTTTGTATATAATTAACGGGAAAAAAATGTAATAAGTTAATTTTTAGGAATAAATAACTTATAGTTGCTCACATAATTGTTAGACCTGGACTGGGTTGGACGATCGGATTGATCACCCGGCCCATTAACTGGATTGAGACATATGGTAAACCCACAAAATCATTGAAAACCGAAAAGACTGATAGACTCAGCTGCATTTTAGACAACTCAGTTGACTGGAACGGTGCAGACAGGCCATGTTTTCTCCAAAGTTGCCTTTTTCACGCACAAGGTAGAATATATTTATGCTATAAAGGAAACTGTTGGGACGGCAAAGCCACTAGAGCTTGGTTCCTCTCGGCTGCCGGCACCAATGTAGCCAAGTTGAACTAGTCTAGCATGTATAATTGTGAAAACTTCAAACTAAAATGGATCAAAGTTTTTTAATTGTACCTACAAGAAGTTTGTGCAGGTGACACCAATAAGGAAATTGATGTGAAACGTTAATGTGAAACTTTTGCTGTTGCAAGGCTTCCTGCTTAAATAAACAGCTTCTCATGCTCAAACTGTTCAATCTGGCATAAAATTTTCCAAAAAATAACCTTAGACCATAATTAGAGACTGATTTTTGTTGCATAAAATCAAACCCAAAAAATAAAGCTTCCTCTATGTCAATGAATTCAGCTAAACTCTTAACAGAATTTCAACTACAAGCACGTTGACTACAAGTCAAATGAATCAAGACATTCCAAAAGAACTGGTTTATTTATTTATTTATTAGAAATAGTTGCCTTGAGAAGCTTTGAGGCTTTCAAACGGGAACGACCACCAAAACAAAGAAATCCATCGAGGAAGCAAGGAAGAAAGCTTGAAAATTTTAAGCGAGCAAACGTTCTGTCCAGGATAGGGTCTTTGACATCAGGGAACTACTCTGTGGAAGAAAATGGGTGGGGTTAACAAAATTTCAAATTCCTGTCCATTTTATTCCATATGTCATCCCCGTGGTGTCTAAGACACCATCTGGACAGAAGATTTCTTCCCAAATTTTAAAGTCGACCAATCATTGCTTAGGTGAGTTGATATCTGCACTGCAGTGTATGATAGAGGTCCCATGTTCGATCGGTGAGGATTTTATACGCCGACCCCTAACCTGTGCCGCATCCGCCGATGGTCAAGTGGGTGAAAACATCAGCGCCGAAAAGTGATTTTCACTTTTTGGGGGAGTGTGAAAACACTTCTGACACTGATGTGGCCCCCCATTGACCTAAGTGTTTGCATACTCCGAGGGTAAAAAATCCTCACCAATGTTCGATTCTCTCTAGGGTGCATTCCAGTATATTGGATTGGCCACAGAGACTGCGTTTGTTAACACTTCAATCAACCCTCAATTCTTCTTCATTTTTTTGCTAATTCTACTGCATCATTTTCATCAAGATTTCAGTTTTTTTTTTCTTCTATCTAACCAAAAACTTTTCTAACCCTGGAATTCGTTCTAAAAAATGCATTCTTGGGAGAATCAAGAATCAGGAATTGAGAACTGACTTCGTGATGTGTTACCATACACAGCAGAGTTTCTCAATTTAAAAGTCCTTTGTGTGCCAAGATCTAACAAAATGATTTTGCCACGTCCACGCTAAGTTTAAAATGAGGGTGCGGTCCAAACAGGCAACCTGTATATGAAATCTCTTTTTATTTCATTTATAAAAAAAAGCTTATTATTTTTAATTATGATGATATTGTTGTTTATTTTATTTTAAAATTATTTGTATATATTTTTATTTTTATAATATACAAGGGCATTGGTGAGTGACTCAAAATGAACATATGCTAAAAGAATATTTAATCGTTAGATTGGAATCCAATGGTATTGATATGTGGACTCCAATAAGATGGTTTGCATTTTGCAACTCGGTAGCACCTTATCTACCTTCTTTCTAGTTTATTTTCCTTATACAATATATTATTTGATATAAACAGTAATGATATTTATTGAGTGATGACAGTATCCTTATTTTTTCGTTAGTTGTTTATTGGCGTAGGTTATTAATAAATTATATTAACTGAATACCTTTTAAGTGTTTTTATATTTTAATTTGGGGATATGAAACTAAATTTTTAGTCTTAAGTAATGTTAACCAGCACTAATTATTGTATTAATCATTTAATACCGAAGAAAAATCAAAATCTAATTTGTTATTAGCTATATCTGTCAGTTATAAATCTGTGCAGAAATATGTTTTGCAATTTACTAAGGAGAATGATTGTCTGTGTTGACACAGACCTCTAAAGGCATGCCATTGATTGATACATGATATATTTTTTTTGAATTTGATGTCTTTTTTTATTACCTACTTTTTCAACTGATTACTCTTCGGGACTTTTTTTTACCCCCATAAACAACACGTCAGTTTATAATTCACCGTACACAGGCATTTTCATCACAGAACATTTTCTCCCATGACGGAAGAAAATGTAGACACCAAATTCAAGAACACATCATGTGTCAATCAATGGCACGCCTACATAGGCCTGTGTCAACACAGAATCTTTCTCCGTTGGTTAACTAATCAATATATAGATCATTTCGAACCCTCACCTTATGAGTTCAATTGTCTTGGGATTTTAAAATAAAACTGATTTCATTACTAAAGACAACCAAGCACAGCCTAATTAAGTAAAATAAGGCAATCCTAACTCAACCAATTAAAAGAACCTATCAACCCATTGGGTCAGACTGGTCAACTGGAACACAACCCATTTATAATCAGGTTGCAATCCCAACTGAACCCTTGATAAATAAGAACAATCATATTTTTCCCTTCGCCTAATTACATGGTTATTGTCTGATAGCTTTTCATCTTTTTAATCCTGTAGTGCTTTTAGTTGCTCTGCATCTCTTCAACAGAAGACTGGCGATGAAGACTTTCCTCTCTTTTTCCTTTCCCATCCCGACTATCAAATTGGGTCAACTTGAGCCAACCATCTTGCTGGTTCAAACATCGGGCCAGGTCTTATATCTACTGTACGAACAATCCCAGCTGATCATAGAAGATTAGGAATGTTGAAACAGTTACGAATACAAAACAAATGTTCTGTGATGAAAAAATTACTGTGAGCAACTATAAGCTGACACGTGGTGTTGAGGTTAAAAACAATAAAAAAAAATGCTCAGTTAAAAGAGCAAGTGTCCCAAAAAAGACACCAAATTCAAAAACACATCATGTATCAATATGTGGCATGATGTCACAGGTTTTTCCATCACAGAATCATTCTCCTTGTGAACACTACTTGGATGTGCTTTAATACATCACCCAACCTATTTATTAATCAGGGATCGGTTTATGAGCGCTTCCCTTAACAAACGCTCATCACTGCTTTTTGTCAGGGTTAAATACATCAGCGTTGAAAAGTGATTTTCACTTTTTTGGAAGACATATATTCACTTTTCGGCGCTGATGTGCCCGCCACCTAACGAAGAGCAGTGGTTAGCATTCGTTAAAGTGAGCATTTTTTATCCATTCACGAAACATTTAGGATCACAAGATCAATAATTGGCTAATAAATCAGTCCTCTGGAGGGGACTCAACAGTGCCACTTCATCTCTTATATCATGAAGGATATAATTCAAAGACACAGATTAGATAGTCAAATTCTGCACTACAGTTCATGACAATAACCCACTGATTAGAAATTAGCATCATAAGATTGGTGCTATTTTAGGGCTAGAATCCCATCGATTAAGCTGGCAGAGATCAATAGGGTGATAATGATCATACCTAAAAATAAATATGAATCATACAGATTCTAGTTTACTTCAATCAAGATAAACTTTAACATCAATTCCATTGTCTATGAGGGACTGAACCACTGCCCTGATCTTCCCTTCGAACTTGTCCCGCTCCCTTGGAGTATAGGAAGCAGTGTAGACATCAGCTTCTCTTGCCCTATCAGCCAAGATCCGGCCAACAGCCAAGCATGCGGGTATGTCTGATCTGGACTTGAGGACAGCCTTGATGTCTTTGGAGTTGGTTCCAGCAACTGCCACCTGCTTACTTGTCACCCTGTGGGTAAGTGATGCTGAAACAAAGCGCTTCGAGATGAAGACATCAAGGGTAAAGGGTTCCATGTAAGCTATGGTCCTTTGTTTGAAGGATATATGCTTGTGTGGATTCTTTGACTTCTTTTCCTTCTGGTACGTGTATGGACGGCTATTGTCATCATCAAGGAAATCTTCCACTCCAAAGAAGCTTCTTGGGGCTAAATGAACCTGGAAAAAACACCACATATGGAGCAAATAACCTAAGCACATTGATTGTGTGAATATTATCAAGTTCTCAACTGGTTCCACGACCCCGCTCCCTTGGAGTAGGAAGTAGTTTAGACATCAGCAAATAACCTAACCATATCAATGATGTGGATATTATTAAGTAATCAGATGGTTCAATGAAGTGGGTCACTGATCCCTCAAGAAACAGTTTTCCCTGTGTGTGTGTGGTGGGGAGGGGGGGAGTGGGGACATCCTTACAGTGGAACTGTCTATGATAAGTATATCCATGCATATGATGCACATGCAGGGTTGTGAAATATACAACCTAACAAACCAAGATCAACAAATTGAATATATATCTAGCAATTCAATCCAACTTTTATCTTTATAAATTATTTTACCATCTAAAAGAAAACCAGCAAATTGAATCAGTCATAGATCATCTTGTTCTATAGAAGGTACTTCCCACTTTACAAAGAGCTGTGCATTATATCTTTTTCATTACATTTTCCATGTAACTTGATCTGTATTATTTTTAAATGATCCAGAATGTCTATTGTTTATCAACCTTTTAGGCCTCATAAATCCAATTGCAAAGAAGAGTTGAAGCATTTTGAACAAATGTTGAATAGATGTAAATATTTTCAGTGTTCCTTATATCCTATGACATGTACACTTAAGTAATAGAATGGCCACTACTCACTAGAAATAGCATGGGGGTTATGCCATCTATACAAGGAGATTTATGAAATTGGGACCTGATATAGTGTACCTGCCCATTGTGGAAGCTGTGTGCCAACATATATAAAACTGGATTGGCTTTCTCCTTGCCAGATAGAAAAGCCCCTTTGATCTGCACATTGCTGAACACATGCTTAAACATTTTCCTTGCACCAACACTTTCAATGAGAGGGTACTTCAACCAGGTATATGGATAGTAACCTGAAAATATAATACAGTGAAAAATAAAAAATGAATAGAAGAACCATAACATGGTCATTTACAGTTATGCTTGGAGTTTAAATTATAAAAGCATCCTAACAATCCAGCATACGAAATGGTTAACATTCTATAAAGTGCATGAATCTTCAAAAGCAGCAACTGATGTTTCGAATCAGAAACCAAGCACCCTAAATTTGAAAGTATTAATTGAAGTAGCACCCCCATTTCCCATCAAAGGCCGCTTAAACTGTTAACTAAAGATTGAGGTGAAATTCCCACCAAATACCAGTTTTCTTTGATTCAATCCGTTGGTCCAAACACTTGCATCTGGAAGGTGAACCTAATTCCTTACTAACCTCATACAAGGTAAGAGAATATATCACATAGACGAGTAAATAACAAACTCCGCTTGACTTGTGTTTTTTTAACATTTGAAGTTATTTTTTTCAGTAAGGTCAATCTCCATTAATCCAGATGCCAAAGCAGTTACCAAAATGATTCTATTCTATTCAGTTCATTCTTCCAAAAAGAAAAAAACTTTGTTCTTCAACTGCACTACCATGTGATTGAAGTGACAGTTCAGGCACAGCTAGACCACATAGCCCATGTCTGCGCAAGAGCATACATAGGTAGCTTTCCAGATGTTCCCAGTCCATCTGATTGCATTGAATGTCTGTTTCGTTATTGGTCAACCAGACAGTATCCCATAAGGGAAACAGATCAACTACAGAAGCTTTGAGCCAATAATTCCGAACAACATTTTCTGAAGTTTTAAAGATTAGGTTTAGATCTAAAAGTTCCATATTGTCTTTTTCTCCCTGAAAATTTTACAAATATTAGTTAAACAACTATTGCACCCAAAACCATTGATCGAGTTTAAAAGTTGTCAATTTCCTAGAATCTTATTATAATGTGTTCAAAACTAAATTAGGAACAACAAGGGTTTTGGAAATCAAAAACTTTTTTTTAATGGGTGACAATCAAAACCTTTATGAACTCTTGTGAGAATCTGTATCCAATTTCCCCACACCTCTTATCAATCAATCATCTCATTAGAAGGGGTTCCCACTTAAATTTGAAGACTGGACCATCTATAAATGCTATTAACAACACTTACTCTTCATTAATCACTTTTTGAACAAACAGGTACAATACACGATCACCCAAAAAAAAAAAAAACCCTACAAAACGAATGAAGAAACACAATGAGAACAAATAAACTATGAGAACTTTTAATGACACTGCCATTTGAAAAGCATCAGCTTGAGCCAGTGACCACTTTTTTATTCAACCATAAATCAAACCCTTGTTATAACCATAAAGATAATTTTGACTCAATACTGTACAAGGAGAGACATAGAGATAGAGACAGAGACAGAGAGAGAGAGACACACACACACAGAGATTATGGCAGCAAAGCGAGAAAGAGAGCAAAACGAACCCGGGGCCTCACTGGATTGCCTTGGTGGACGGCAAACCAACACCTCAATGTCAGAACCGGATGGAAGATTGTTACATATCCCGTTTTGCATTCGTATAAACTAGCGAGTAAACCCATGCAAGCACAGGCATTGCATAAAATAAATTAATTATAAATAGAACTATGAGACAAAAAAGACAACTGAAAATTTGAATCACAAAGTGATGAGGCAGGGAAAGTGAAACATGGGAGAGCGAGATAGGAGAGATCAACATGAGGAAGAAAAGATGTTGGAATTGTAAGCGTAAAATCCAAATCAATTTGAAATCTTATAGAGCTGAGAAAACACTGCCAAAACTGAGAATTTGAAATCTTATAGAGTTGAGAAAAACTAAAGAAAGGTACAACAGACTACTTGCAGCTACAAATATCCATGTGAGAAATGGGTTTTCTGATAAACATGGTCTAAACAATGAACCAAAGTGGGTTAGGAATGTTGGTATCAGAGCTCAACTGAAAAAC
>JAOXJP010000008.1:13829699-13845965 GCA_025762735.1 Platanus orientalis | reverse complement strand
CCCCCCCCCCCCCCCCCCCCCCCCCCCCCCCCCCCCCCCCCCCCCCCCCCCCCCCCCCCCCCCCCCCCCCCAAAATCTTGAATAAAAATATTAGGGCGTGGGGTAAGGATTTTTGGGGGTGCCAATGCCCTCAACAGGGAAGATAAACAACTATTTATTTACCAAAGTACCCTTTTGCAGGCATCCTATCATGTGCTGGGTTGGTTCTGGCTAGGGTTGACAATGTTTGACACGACCCATGAACCTGACACGAACTCGACACCAAATAAACGGGTTATGATTGACTGCAAAGTGGGTTAACTTGCTTTGACACAATTAATAAACGAGTCAGGTTTAGATTGAACCATATAGTAATATAACCTTAACTTGAAACAACACGAATCTGAACCACCAACAGGAATTACCACATCACCCACGAACCTATTACCACATCACCCACGAACCTGACATGAGCCCAACATGAAATAAGCATGTTATAGTTGACTGTAATCGGGTTTCGGGTCAAAGTGGGTTGACCTGCTTCGACACGATTAATAAAATGGGTCAGGTTCAGGTTGTACCATATAGTCATATACCCTTATCTTAACATGACACGAACCTGATCCACCAACACAAATTGTCACCCCTAGTTCTGGTGTTATATCTCTCCATTTAGACCCGAGATTATTCAAACCCATTCGGTCGAATCGACCTGACCCGACCCATTAGGATGCAGATGAAGCTCAACGATCAACTGTCACAACCGCCCAACCGCCAGCCCCACGCACAACTAACTCCACAATGTCCATACTTTGCTTTCACCCGCTGCAGAGTAATTCAGACGACCAAACGCTAGCAAACACCACCTTCTCTGTCTGTTAATGCAATTTAGGGTTCCTCATTTACTCGATGCAACCTAGGATCTGACGATTCGTGAGAAACCGAATCGAAACCGAAACGCCATAATTGGGTAATTCACTTCTGTTACCTCATCTTAAATCTTCGCTTTAGCTACTTTCTATCGGTATTTCTCAACCTAGATTTCGTTCTCAGTCAGAAAGCTTTCTTCTTTCGTCTCTTTATTTTTCGATGTTATGAGTTTTTTTAACCCCCGAGATCGTTTTGTGCTTATTTGGCTTTGATATTTGTTGTTAGATATTGATTGGATTGATTTTATTTTGTGTGTTCCAACGATTCGAGTGGAAATGCTTTTGGAAATTAGGTTTTATATGATTTCTGATGTGTCAGATGAGTTCGATTGAGATTTGAGCTGAGTTTAGAGTTCATTTTCTTATGCGATCAGTAGGTTATATTAGTTTGAGTAGAAGAAAGAGGATATATGATGTAATTTCGGTCTACTGATTCATTCGCAAAGGCTCAATCAATTTTGATCACCGGGTTCCTACTGGAATCTGATCGTGTTAAGGTTGTAGTATCTGTTAAAGGTTTGGTTTATAATAGTGAAATTTTGTTTATGTTATCCTTTTAGGATACAGGTCAAAAGTTTTGGATTTTTGTGATTAATGCCTTCCTTTGGAATCTAAGAAGATCGATTTTGATAATCTGTGAAGAAGAGTCATGAGTCCAGAGCTTTTAGATATTCAACCACAGGAGCTCAAGTTCACATGTAAGTTCACGAGAACTAGATCTTCTTATTATTTGAATTTCCTGGCTTGGTTTTGCATTAATTTCCCTTTCCATTACAAGCAAGAAAATATGGAGCTTTTAAATGTTCAATTTCCTTTGTTATCCTTTGACAGAGAAATCTAGTAAATCAATGCAGCCTAGCCTGTTAAAATCAGGAAAACTAAATCTGATGCTGTTTCAACTGGAAACTGCACATTGATGCTATGATACATCATTTCGATCCCCTGTTTCAGAGTTGAGACCTAGAATTTACAAGATGGAAGGTTAACATGCATAGATTTATTGGTGAATGGGGAAAAACGTTGTGTTACATTGACCTATCTCAATTAACAGTAACAACTTAATTGCTTTTATTGTCCTGACATTTCATAATTGATGCTTGCACCATTGCAGAATGTCAAATCACATTCATTATTTCTCTTACAGAACTACACAATCTCTAATCCATCTCCACCAGTTTCTGTAACTAAATGTGACTATTCTTTGTGGAAGATCGAATCTCATTGAACAGTGTTAGTTTGTAGTGTAGGAGATTATTGCTTTCCACATTTACATTTAATAGTTTTCTCTCAAGGACACAACTGATCATTGTTCAACTTGATATTGGAAATAATAAGATTATTCTAAAGAAAAGGATGAAAATTAAGTTAGTTTTATTATATGATGGCTTATGAGAACCTTCTTTTGTTAGTGAATTGGTAGCCTCACTGTCTCTTCTAGGTGTACCTACAGAAGATACCTACACCAACAAATTCAATGTTCTCTTTAATGTTGTCAACTCGCCCTGCACTGTTGTTCTCTATCCAGGAGACCCAGTAAATAACTTTACTGGAGTTACCTTCCACCACAACAGAACCACCAAAGTAATTACAAAAAAAAAAAAAAATTTATTCATAAAAGATTAATTATGAAAGATGGTTAAGCTTTTTTCTACCATTTGGCGGGTTTTAATGTCTTGCCTTTGTCACTACCGAAAATCCTGTCAATCCCTACTAGGATTGAAATCATGATTCAAGTTTATGCTTTCTTAGATAAAACAAACGTATGTGTAAATGTAATACAATATGTGTAGAATGATAACTGATATTGCATTTCTTCTAATGATCCTATTTTAAAGCCATATACTCTTATTTCTTTTTCCAAAATGATTTCATTTTTTGACTAAGTAAAAATGGTACTTCAAACAAACATAAGCCAAAGACTTCTAACCCTTATTCCCCTAGGCATTTGTATGGATTAGGGGCATAGTTTTAAAGATCGAGATTAGACCAAACTGAATGTAATTCGATCCAAGATCAGATAGTATCTGTTGATTCTTTGTGGTCAGTGGTGATAAACAAGTGCTAAAGGGTCAGATCAGGCAATCCAGGTCGAATCAGGATTGGGCAATCCAAATCAGATGGTGAGATCGGACAGGTCTCAGCCGATCCTTGACTCCATGGTTAGGGGTGGTTCACTTTAATGTTTGAATGGAATAACTTGGTCAATCTGCATTGCTTCCTGATTAAGTGTCAGGATAATGTTTAGTGAGTCTTTCAAGTTTCATAGTCCACTCACAAATCCAAAATCTCCAAATTTTGTTTGGAGAGTCCAGGTTATATTGCAATTATCTTGTGGTGGGCAAGGCTTAACTTTTTCTAATCAAGACATTGTCATTACATAGGCAGAAATAGAACATCAATGATATATCAAAAGATACTCAACCATTGGTAATTTGTTCTAATCCCCAAAAGTAAAAGGGTTTTTGAAGTGTTCCATTTTAAGGGTACCAATCCATTGATGTCCAAATAATACAATTTTGTATTAGTTACAATGTAATAAGAAAGCATGAAAGGACTGTGGTGTCAATTCTTGCCTTCACTTTTCCTGTTGTACTAGTCTATTTAACATTATTATCGTTAGTTGTTCCTCATATAGGTTTGTGGAGTGCAAATGCTGGAAAAATAGTGACCTTATTTTGTATTTTGTATTTTTTTTTGCTATGTCTTATCTTCTTTATTGTCAAGTAATTGTAAATCTGACTGATTGACATATTAATTATGTTTTTGCTAGTTGAGCTGAAGAAGCGAAGTTCCTGCTCAGTCCTAATTGTCAATATATCTGATCAGTATGTTGCTTTCAAGGTGAAAGTTTCTTTGCTCGGAATTATCATATTATCACATTGTTTTAGATCAAGAATTTCCTAGTTTTCTTTTTTATGTCTTTACATCTTCAAGTGCCATTTTCTCTCTCATCAAAATGTATGATTAGCATAAATTTTGCCACTTTTCTTTTCTTCTTTTTTTATTTATATTTCTCTTCTATGTTTTAACTATGAGAGAGGCATAATTTACACAATGCAAAATCTAGATGTTCTAAGGTGTCTACTTGTTTATACAGTTATTTTTCCTACTTGATACCTACATCCATTGCCGTAACATAATACAACTGGTCAATTTAACAGGTGTCAAAATTCTTTGTTTTAGTGATGGAGATTGATGGAATCCATTTTAATCTAAGCATCATATTCGCAGGTTAAAACCACATCTCCAAGGAAGTACTGTGTTCGGCCAAACACAGGCATTGTGCAGCCAAAGTCAACTTGTCAATTCACAGGTATCTGTCCTCTCCTTTACATGACCCGAAAAATTCACTTTGGGATCTGTTCATGGCATGCATGTGCATCATCCCTTGAGTGAGTGTTATTTCAGATTTTGGCTATGTTCTATGTAACAAGGACACCTGTTGATGTTCAACACCAACATGATGTCTGATGCGTCAACTTGGGAAAACCCAAAGTGCACACAGCTGTAGAATTCTCATATATTATGAGATATATTATATAGCATAGTTTAGTTCATGTAAGTGTGCAATGTAACAGGAATATAGTAATAATGAGCTGATGTACATGAAAACCATATGAATCGTATATAAGTAATAGATTAAAACAGGAGTACTATTATAAATTAAGTTTTGTCATAAGTTTTGGCATATGAATACTGCACAGTGTCTGACACGGCCAGATTTCAGAAAATGGAGTATGTTGTTACATAGGTTAGGTCTATATTCATGGTTGTGGTTCTTATGCACAATCAGTTAACAATTGTTGATTTCCTTCTCAACATACAGAGAGGAAATCATCTACAGCTTTCAATCTCTCTACAGTTGGACTGGTTACATCACAGCCACAAAAGTTTCTGTGTTTTGACTGAAATTTAAAATTCAAATATTGAGGGTGTCAAGTCACAGCCACTTTTGTGGCTGTGATAGACCCATTTGGACTGTAGGATGATTTAAATTTGTAGACGATTTCATCTCCATTATATCTGAAACTTGAACTGATGCAATATGATTATTATATATGGAAGTCTAGTACTGATAGTTATTCCCCTAAAAGGCTAAAACTGAAAGCAACTTCATGTTTGTCTTTTTTTAGTTGTATCTGTAGCTTTGAATGGAAAAAAATTGGGAGTCGTGGAAATATGGCCAAGAAATGTCAGGGGAAAGTGGAAAACACCTTATTGTTTTAGTTATCTCATCCATTTGTGTTTTCCAGGAGATTTTTTTCATTATACGTAGGTTATCTATTATACACTCAAAGACCAATACCTATGGATGTCTAATCTTAACTTGCAAACAAAAAATTTTCCATACAAAAATATTAAACCCAAATTCCCAAGATACATGGGTTGTTTCACATTCCACATCAATACGTTCTTTTGAAAAGGAAGTTTTAGTTTTGGTTTTCATGAAAATATGAAATTCTGTTTTAATATATGACTCTCAATGCTTCCTCATTAGATTGATTCTTTCTCTTATTACTCACCTTGATGGAGAGTACTTAATGGAAATAGCATGAGCAAACGAATTTAAAGTGAAGACCATATCATGCTATTAGATAGCAACCACATATGCACTAGTTATATAAATGTGTTGCTCAGAGTCACTCCAGCTATCCCTCAGTGTGAGGAACCTACTGTCATCCAAAGTGGCCTCTTTTTTCGTTTTACAATAATTCAGTACGAGATTTACAATTTGCATTCAAAGAAGTAGGATAAACCTTTGATCATATGTTAATCCCCTTAAGTTTTCTAGAGGTCTTTTTTAATGGTCCTTTCTGTGGTTTAGAGTAATTTCTCCATGCTATTGAAGGGTTCACCAATTGGTGCTTTGGGATTAAGGGGCAGACTATTGTAAAGATTCTTCCCATTGCCTTCTATTGGAGTGCTTGTTAAGAGAGGAATGAGCATATCTTCCACGATTAATGCACATCATGTGGCATTGTTTGGTGGCATGGAGTTCAAAATTATAGAGTGGTCATTAGTCCCCGTTGGCTGTTATTGTAGTTATCTAGTAGCTCAGTCACTATTTAGTTGGTGTTATGAAGAAAGAGTTGGTGGTGTAAGGATGAGCATAGGATACTTGTTCGATAGGATGATGGGCAGAAAGGTCATGCTGCGGACTACAGCTTGGTGAAGGTTACACTGGGAACAAGTTTTTTAGTGGGAGAAAAATACCGCGATAATCAACTCTAGAGAGAGATTAGTCCATGGAGTTAGGAAGTGGTTTGGCAAGTGGGAAGGTGAGAAGGTGATAGTGAAGGATTTTTGATGTTTCTGTTGAAGCTTTTGAATGCTATTGATGAATGTGAGGTGGTTGATTGCCAGCGGTGCTCAATCTTTAGGGAGAGTTCAAAGATCCACAATATCCAGGAAGACATTACCACTGCCTTGCCTAAGAGACGAGTTAAAGTTGTTTACATGAATTCATAATGAATAATAAAAGGAGAACATAATACAGCATTGTCATCAGGATGGAACTCAGATGTGAATCTTCCCTCTATAAATAAATGTGGCAAACTTCTTCAAAAGGAGGAAAAAAAAAACATCATATTACACTTATTCTTCCCCTTTTTCACCTGGTCAGTCTCTTTCGGCATTTTTCTTACTCAGACGACATGAATTGTGAATAATGGCTGTAAAGCCAAGTTAAAAATAATATTTTTGAGCAAATTATGCACATGTTATGCTCTTATTCTATTATATGCTATTTTACTGACCATATAGGTGCATGCTTACTTTAATTGATTTCCTTCACTTGTATTTGGTGTCAATGCAGTTACTATGCAAGTTCAATGGCAAGCTCCACCTGATATGCAGTGCAAAGATAAATTTTTAGTTCAGAGCACAATTGTTCCCTTCGGGACTACCGAAGAGGATATTACACCTAGCATGGTAATTATTTGTAGTTGCAATTGGATTTTGATTCTTTATCAGGGTTTCTCATTGTTTCCTTTGACAGTTCACAAAAGATGCTATCAAATATATTGAAGAGAAGAAGTTGAGAGTGGTCCTTGTTAACCCACCTGATTCGCCATTATTGCTACCAATCAATGATTCGCCAGTAGTGCTACCAGTGAAAGGGAAATTGAAGCTGGAGCCAGCATATGAAGCCTCAAGTTTAAAAGACCAAGTACTGAGTGGAGATGAAAACCTCATCCCGCTTCATATGGTAAGTGAAGTTATTCTATCACTTGCAAATCAGTTGGTAGAGAGGATATGTGCACTCTTTTCCTTTTTTTCTTTTCATTTGCTTGTCTTCACCATTTAAATTCTCTTTGGATGTATCTTTCTAGTATAGTTTTGCCTATTGATTTTCTCAAAAGCTGTCAGGGACTTTATTCATGGGGATGCATGCATATGTGAATTGCATAACAAATGCAATTTTTGTGGCCATAGTTTACTACTTTCTCCATAGCTAGTTCTTTTTGAAAACGAATATTGGATGACTCAAGCTTACTGATTGTGATCGATATCTGCAGTGTCCTTTTCATTTTTGAAGCCTGTAAATTCAGGAATGTGTAAATATGAAAGAGAACTTACCTTTTTCAGTTGGCCTCATACAAAAAATCGTTAGAAAGAATCTCATATGGCAACTATTCTTTTTTTTTTTTTTTTTTTGGTGTGTGCATGTGCCAGGTAGCTAAGGCTGCAGAGGAGTTGAAACCTGGTAAGGATGTGGAGTTGAAACCAGCTAGGGACGTGAACGATTTGAAGTTTGAAAAGGAAATTGAGGAATTGAAGTTAGCCAAGGAAGATGTGGAGTTGAAGTTAGCCAAGGCTACTGATGAGTTGAACTTGAAGCTAAATGAATGGAAATCAAAGCTAAGTGAGGTACTGTCAACTTCTACAGTTTTCAGTTTCCTCCTCAAGAGAATGGTGGCCTGAAGTTATCTGAATGGGGGTTTTCTTGCTTTTTGGACTAGTGCTTGTGTGAAGGAATTTGTGATGTTCTTTGAAGGGATAGGGACAGCTGGAGGGAATTTATCTGGTCTGTTTGGTGTTAATTCTGGTCTGATGAATAGCATAATCGGAGTCATTTTTTACTAGAACTACGTGAGCATTAAAAATATCATGTGTCCCAGCAGCTATGGGATTCATTTAACTCATTAGCATGAATTTTTTTTCTTTTCTTTTCTTTTTTTTCCCTTTCTTTCTTGTGATGAAGAGCTAAGTTTATTAAGCTTTACCAGGTGTCATGATAGACCTAATTTCTAGACAAAGCATTTGTAGATCTACCCTAGAAAGGCTCATTACCAACTGCCCTACAAAGGCTTGTACTTACATGGACCGACCATATATTTGCCTCATTATCTTTGTTAGCTGGAGATCATATGTTGATATGATATGAAGAAAATTCTCTAGTGGTTTTTCTTTGTTGGTACATATATGAAGTGGTAAGTCTACTCCCAAAAGCTGCAAGGGTAATAGTGATGGCGGTGTTGTTGATTTTCTTTGCAGGCTGAATTTACAGGCTAATAGAAGAGAGGAACACGATCATTCAAGAGATCAAAGCAATACGGCAAGAACTAGTGAGTGGTTCTTTTTACTGCATTCTTCCTCTGACATTATTTTATTTTCTTTCTCAGCGTCACTATTATTTTGCCATGAACTGGAATTAACTGTGTAAGATGAGTTAAAGCCTGGATGGCAGGATAAAGTAGTGGGTTAACGGTTGGGAGCCCACTAGTATGGGTTACAGGGTTACTGCCTATCCAAGCAGAAGCCATTGTGTCTTATTTGGGTGATCAAGATCAATAAGTTGGTGGGCCATGTGTCCTTTGGGTGTGTGATATCTTGAATTTTCTTAATTGATATATATTTTCATCTTGGTTTAATTTTGTTAAAAGATATATATTATGGTGGGTGCCTAAGTATAGTGAGTAAACCTCTAATTATCCTGTAGCATTCTACTTACACTTTAATTCAATCAATGCACAAAACACTTATAATAACTTCAGAGCTTAGTTACACAAACCTCCCACAAATTGCCACTTTTGGTGTGGATTTTTTTTGCTCCGGCTGCCAATTACTTGCTATAGTTCCCTACTCTCTGAACTTTTTGAGACTGCCACTTCCTTACTCGTTGCAGTTAAATCCTCAGCTCTTCATGCTCATGCTACTGAATTTCAAAGTAACAGCAGTTATTCTACCATTAAATTTATAATCGATAAATCAAAGCAGCTTGCATTTTGAAATACTATAGCTTATTTTGCAGGAAGTATCCAATTATCAGTTAGATGTTGTTTCCCTAGTTATTTTTGTCGGTTAGGTCGGGCGATTTTAAATCCTTCCTGACTAAATTTCAGCTTATGAAATTGCTTGTCTTTTCCTCTGGCAGGCACCATTGAGAAGGAAGAACGATGTGAGAAGAGTTAACGTGGGTTTTTCCTTTCCTTTTGTATGTATGGTTGTGGTTATTGGTGTTGCACTCGGGTACTTGCTACATTCTTAGAAGAGAAGACTCATCCTGAAGGCAACACTAAATATATCAGTCCGCTAGTGAAAATTTTAGAAGAAACGGGGGGAGATCTTATTCTCTATTTCTTTATGGTAATATGGCGACCAGATAGAGGTGCGGATAAAGGGTTCTACAATCTATGAATAAAAGTTGGCTTCTTGTTGGCTATTACCTCCACATCCTTTCCTGATCCAAATGTAAAAATAATATTGAAAAACCGTTGGGAGGTTTATGTGATGCCCGAAATAGCCTCCCATTGATTGATTATTCTCCCCTAACTATCCTTCATTTGTGGAAGTATGTAGGGGCAGGATGGTAAATTCAAATATGTTCTGTTATCTTATTTGAGTGAATCTCCAGGTAGTTATAATTTCTTCCCTCGAAAAATAAGTATCCAGCAGTTACAGAATCCAACCAGCTCAAACTACCATTCCGATGGGAAGTTTGGTTTTAGATCCAATAGGGAAGCCACTTCAGTTTCTTCCGAGGTCAAAAGATCAGCAACACTTCTCCCTGTTGCTGCAACAAAACCCTCAGCTCAAACTACGCCAGTTCAAGCAAATCCAAGCCCAACTCATCCGCAGAAACCTCCACCAAGACAACATCCTCATCACAAAACTTATTTCCATCTGCTCTGCTTCTGGAACTATGGACTATGCGACCCGTCTGTTCAATTATGTTGAAGAACCTGATCTCATCCTATGTAATTCCATGCTCAGGGGTTACACCAGAAACGGTCTTTTTGAGCTAGCTATCCTCTTTTATTTACAATTGCTCCCAAGGGGATACTTTCCAGACCATTTTACCTTCCCTTATGTCCTCAAGGCTTGTGCTGCCATGTCGAGCACCACTCTTGGACAGCAAATCCATGCCTGCCTGGTTAAAAACGACAGTGTTTCTGAAGATATCTTTGTGCTGAATTCACTTTTGGATATGTACTTCAAGTGCCATCAGAATGAGCTTGCAATGCGGATATTTAGACAAATCGCAGAGCCCAATTTTACTTCTTGGAATATAATGGTTTCGGGATTCATAAGTTGTGGTGATCTAAATTCAGCGCAAAAATTGTTTGATGAAATGCCACAGAGAGATATCATTTCATGGAATACAATGATAAGTGCTTATGCAAAATCAGGTAACTTAGAAATTGCTCAAAAGTTATTTGAAGAGATGCCGGAGAGAAATTTGGTCTCGTGGAATGCTTTGATTGCCGGATTCTCTCAGAATGGCTGGAGTGATGAGGCTTTGTCAGTTTTTTCCCAAATGTTGAAGTCTGGCATCAAACCTGATAACACCACAATATTGTCAGTTATATCAGCTGTCTGTGGGGCCCCCTCACCTGACTCTGATGCTGTTGAACAGATCATTGCTTTTGCAAAATCAGCAAATTCAGTCTCTGTTTCTACAGCAGTCTTGAATCTTTATGCTAAGATTGGGAGAATCGATGATGCTAGAGAAGTGTTTGATGAAATTCCTGAAAAAGATCTTGTGACGTGGAATGCTATGATTGCGGGGTATTCTCAGAATCAAAGACCTGTAGAAGCAATTGAACTATTTCAGGAGATGCAATCAGGGTGCAGGGTAAATGTTAAACCTGATGGGGTCACCATGGTAAGTCTGATAGCTTCTTGCTCCCAAATGGGTGCATTGGGGCTGGGGGAGTGGGTACATGCTTACATTGAGAAGAATGGGATTGAGTTGGATGTGTTCTTGGCAACTGCTCTTATTGACATGTATGCTAAATGTGGAGATTTATATCGATCACGTCGTTTGTTTCAGGAATTGCCCACAAGGGACTTGGCGTCTTGGAATGCAATGATCAAAGGATTGGCTATACATGGCCACGGAAAAGAAGCCCTCGAGATATTTTCTCAGATGGAAAGAAATGGCGTAGCACCCAATGGTATTACCTTTGTGGGCTTGCTTAGTGCATGTAGCCATGGTGGTCTGGCAGCAAAGGGCTTGGAGCTGTTCAATTTGATGCAAAGCAAATACAGCATTGTTCCAAAGGTTGAGCATTATGGTTGCATTGTAGACCTACTTGGTCGAGCTGGACAGTTGGATAAAGCTTATGAGTTTGTCAAATGTATGCCCGTCAAGCCAGACAAGGTTGTCTGGGGGGCATTGCTAGGTGCATGTCGATCCCACCAAAATGTTGAATTGGCCGAAGAAGCAGCTCGTAGGATCATTGAGTTGGATCCAAACCACGATGGTAATTATGTGCTTCTATCAAATGTATATGCCTCAGTGGGGAAATGGAAAGACGTTGCGAAGGTGAGGGCTTGGATGAGGGCCAAACATGTGCAGAAGACACCTGGGTGTAGTGCCATTGAACTTGGGGGTGTTGTTCATGAATTTACTGCTGGAGACAGGTCACACCCAAGATCTGAAGAGATTTATGTTGCTTGGGACGATCTCCTGAAACGGATCAAGCCAATGGGATATGAACCAGACATGGGGTCCTTATTGAAGAACTTGGATGAAGAAGATAGAGAGCAGACTTTATATCGTCATAGTGAGAAGTTGGCATTAACATTTGCACTTATTAGTTCAGAACCTGAATCACCAATAAAGATTGTGAAGAACTTGAGGATATGTGGGGATTGCCATAGAGCCATGGAACTGGTGTCAAAGCTTGAAAATAGAGAAATTACTGTGAGGGACCGCAACCGTTTCCACCATTTCAAAGCAGGGTATTGTTCTTGTGGTGGCTATTGGTGAGATGAAAAACCAACAAAGCCGATGAAACCAAGGCACCTGCTTGTTCATGGTCTGGTCCCAGTTGAAGGAGAGAACATAAAATGTTTGAGAGGAGGATCTTCATCCTTCTGAATGGATCTTGGAGAAAGAAATGTCATGACATTAACAACCGATCTGTAGATGCCTTTCTGAACTTTAAAGGCTTTTATTTTTAGAGTTCAAGATACGTCTTGGGATTTTCAGGTTCATTGACTTTGGTGAGTTCAAGGTTACGGTGGAGTTCTTCTCATTGAACCACAAAAAGGGAAAAGAAGAGCAGAGGGATCCAAGGGATCCAAGTGTTTTAAACCGAACATAAAGGATTTCAAGCATTGGACAAAGATCATATGGGCTTGGTTGGTTGTCATTCACAAGTTATCACGTCCAATAAGATGATATGCAATGTTTATATCCAATTTAGTTTGGATAAAATTAGAGAGGAAAAGAATTGATGTCTTGAATTTCATCAAGATGTTGTGGATCTCATAATGCTCAGGGTGAACCATGCTATTCACGACGGGAAAGTACTTTCCAAAGTAAATAGTGTTTTTTTAAGATAAGTATATAATTTTATTGATCATTGAAAGGAATTAAAATCTTGTGTATATACATGAAGAAGCATCCTTGAATATTGCATCTTTAAGATTTACAAGAAAATCATCGGGATATAATATTTCTCCCTCAAATGAAGTACTCATGGCGGCAAGGATATCTGCAAGCTGATTCGCTTCCCTCCATACATGGTTTATCTCAAACTCTTCTAAAATAGATTGAGACGTGAAAATTTTCTTTGTTATAGACATAGTTCGGATGTCAACTCCAATTTTGGAATCCATAATAACATAAAGCTTCGTGTACCCGAATTGGATTGCAAGAGAAGTCTCTTAATAAACCATAAAGTTCCAACCAAATAACATTAGACATTGCAACCATAGAGGTATTTGGTTCAGATTCTAGAATCCAATTATACATAATCAAAATAAGGGCAAAATGAGAATGAATCCTCACATTGATTCTACATTGTGACAGGACAAACAAAGAACAAAAGAAGTTTTCTCGAATCAACTTCTTTACTCTTTTTCACCTGTGAGGCTAATGACAAAACATATGTAATATTTGTGAAATCTAATGGTTGACATATTAGGTAAAAAAAAATAGGTTATCAAATGGGATTCTGGATTCTCACAATCTGATTCCAAAATATGATTATGAGAATCCAGAATTAGATTCAATAATCCGATTCTAAAAACCTGAACTCATAAGTGTGTGTAACATGCTCACAAAGAATCTGAACCCATAAAAGAGAAGTATGCTCATTTTAAACAAAACCTATAGACTTTTAGAAAGAAGAAAAGTATGCTAACACCCAGATGAACATAGTACACCTATTTTTCACCCTTATAACCAAGAAAATCAAGCAAGAAGAATCTTCTATTTATCATCACTTAGTATCTAGCAAAATCAATTAAATAGAGTCCATGTATGGGATTTGGTTAGCCAGAGATAGCTTTATTTGGCTTATAAGATGTGGGTAATCATTGTTTAAATGCCAAGGCTTGGTTTTCAAGCTGATAGAATTATGTTGCGTTTATTACTTTCAAATAGATTGAATATGGTCATTTCTCCCAATAATTAGCCATAGATAGCCATTTTGAAATTTGCTGATACCACATGGTGCAGCTCAAATCTGAAGGTATTCAAACCAGTGATAATGGTCCTCGTAGGGTAGGAACAGTATTCACAAAAACTTATGAAATAATCAAGATGAGACAAATAACTATTCAAAGGCTTCTTAAAATCAGCACCTATGTGTAATAATTGTAAAGCCAAATCGAATGAGATAATTCAGTCGACTAAGACCCTAATTAAACAATATAAACTACTTGTTCATAGTCCGAATTGATTTACTTAGCTCCCAACATTGAAAAAAAAACCTACATGGTTAGCTAAGGTTGTCTACGTCAGCTAAAGGGAATCTTTGCTTCACTAATCAAGAAATAGGAATTCCTACTTTAATAATCACGAGAATTCAAGATAATAGAATACACTTCTCACCCTCTCGGCCTCTCCACATAGCTCAATACGAGCGGTGAGGCTTTTCTACGCTCGGCGTAGGCAAACGCCTTGTTCAAGGGGCGTCCACATCAGTGTCAGAAGTGATTTGCACTCACCCCCAAAAGTGAAAGTCACTTTTGACGCTAATGTTTCCACCTATTTGATATCGGTGGACGTCGGCTCAGGTTAGGGGTCAGCGTATAAAATCCTTACCGCAATATGAGGATCTATTAAGAGAAAGGAGTACAAGTAGTTGTCCCAAAAGAACATAGGGTTTTGCCCTCTGTTAAGGTTCTACAAATTTTGGTAGACAACACGTGGCAAAAAAAATCAACAAAAGTAAAAAAGGTAAAGTTGGCAGTTTTGATTTTTTTTGGCCACATGTCAACCTCCAAAATTTACACAAACGTTTAATGATCAGGAGAGGATCGGATCGGTCGAGGGTTTGGGGATCAAGTCCCTCAAAAAGTTGGACTTCACCTAAAAAAAACAGAAGGACGCAGTCCTTTAAACTAGGACTTTTCAAAGGAGAGTTGGATTCCGAAAAGGAACGCAGTTACCTTTTTACCAGAAAAAAAGGGAAGGTGAATGTTTTGTTTCCAAAAAGGAAATCACGCCCCATGGTAGTCATTGTCTAACTGGCTAATTGCTGCAACTGAAGAACCAAGAGCTATTTCAATTAAGGCTAGAGAAAATAAAATAAATATAAGAAATTCAAATCTGAAATTTAACGATAAAAATTCAACATTCTTTAGAATATGGGTTACATTCAGTAAAAAATCTGAAAAAAAAAAAAAAAAAAAAAAAAAAATCAAGAAACTAGAAAATCAGTTGGATGGTTGGATCCAGATGGGAGTGTACAGCGACCCAAACCGTGGACATTCAGACATGATATCCTCACCATAACAACACCCATCCCAGTTGTAGACCAAACACTTCAAATCAGGCCGGTAGCCGGCAACAACGACTTCTAATCCTTCCATTGCTGCCGAAGAACAAGAACCATATGGACCAAGAAACAACAAAACACCTTCTAAATCCTTCACCTTCACCCAACCCACCTCATCTCCAACCACCAGCTTATACAATCCAATAAGAACACCCAAATAATCCTTCACTCCAGCCAAAATCTTTCCCTGTGATTCCACCAAGTACGAGTTGCGAATTATCTCACACTTGGACGTCCAAATAACACTCCAACTTCTCTCGCCGGCGTTGAAGGCTCCGATCCTCCCAAGCGAGTCCGTACAATATAAGACCCCATTACAGTAAACTGCTTGTACTATGGAGTTGAAGTTGTTGCTATAGCCAGTGCAGTTTGTCCATGTCGTCTCTCCTATTCGCAACATGTTGATCTTAACTGAGATTCGATCGCATTGTTTCTCAACAGTAAAAACGATGCAATCAGAGGAAGTAGGAGGAGCCGAGAATGCAGCAACGTCAAAGGAAGCTATATGATTAGGAAGGTCAATTCTTTGTCGAGTAGAGGGATTGAAGAAGAAGAATGAAGAGGTGTTTCGAAGTAGTAACCAACCGAATGATGATGAGAGACATTCCTCAGGAAAACAGAGTTCAGGGATTTCGATGGAGGTTAAGCTTCTGTTGATTGGATCGAATAGAACGTGTTTAGGTTGTCCTATTTGTTTGGTTAGGAGAAGAAAAGGCGTACAATCCATGGGAAGGCGACCAAGAGAAGAGGGAAAGAGGGGCTTGTTTTTTATTTTTTATTTTTTTTTACGATTGAGTTTATCCTTCTTCTCGATGCCTATTTATAAACAATGAGCACAGATTAGAAGTCCTGATGCGTTGAGGATATAGAAGGTGGATTTGTTTCTAAATTGGAGTTGGTTTTGGACGTAAGAACGGTGCATTAAACGGAAACTGACATCAGAAAACCCATGAGGATTTGGTAGGACCAGCTAAAGTCACCCTAAGCTAGGACTGACATCAGGGGCTGACATATCAGTGTGCCAAAAATGAAAAGCATCCCAAAAAATGTAAATTACTTTTTTGATGTTGATGTGTTGGCCCTTGATGTCAGTCCTACCTTAGAGTGACTTCAGTTGG
>JAOXJP010000008.1:13817821-13829599 GCA_025762735.1 Platanus orientalis | reverse complement strand
ACGATGAAGAACAATGAAGAACACTGTTGACATCAACAGTACCGTACGACGTCAGACCTCAAAATTTTGGAGATCTGGTTCAGAATGATTTATCATGAATTGCTGTCATTTTTTCTGATTTTTTTTATGATTGGAAAGGTGTTTTTCGAATAGATTTTTGAAGAACTGGAAAAATCTTAGTTTTGACGAAAACGATCAGTATGATCAGGCTGGGAAATTTTTTGGGAGTTGTTTGCAAGTGCATGGGTTGTTTTTTAGTAGAGAATCATTTAAAACTGGTTTGGATGGATTTGGTTTAGAATTGAGGTGTCCGTGAGTGTTTTTTCTCCCCCTGTGATTGACGCCTGATGCTATTTTTCACCTTTTTGGTGATTTTTTAATTCAAAAATTATGGTTTTTGGTTCAGATGTTGTTGGAACCTGGTTGATCCACCTGTGTAATTGTTCATGGCTGTTGGTTGTGATGGTTGGCCCTTCGAAAGTGTTCTGGTATCGATCTGGGCTCCCAGACCCATCGTTAAAGGTTGTTCAGCCTTGTATCTTATAGTGATTGATATAACAAGTATTGTTTGACATGTGTTTATGTGTTGGTGGGAACCTACAGGCAATGTAGACCTCTACTTGGGTGATACCCAGTGGAATCAGATTTGTCGGGTAGCTGTATCGAGTTTTGTTAGCAGTATTGAGTTACAAACATGTCTGAAGAAAGTAAAACCTCTAACCCTCCAGGGAATGTTGATCCTAGTGGTGACAACCATACTTCTGAAGTCCCTACTGCATTGATTACAACCGTACAGTTTGATGGGACAAATTATCTAGCTTGGTCTCAGTTAGCACTTCTCTATATTAGTGGAAAGGACAAAGAAACATATATACTTGATGAGATAGTTATTCCAAGTGTTATTGATCCGAAGTATCAAAAGTGGAAAACTGAGAATGCCAGTTATGTCTTGGCTTTTACACTCTATGAAGCCAAAGATAAGCCGTCATTATTTACTTCTTAAGACTGCAAAGTAAATCTGGGATTCAGTTGCCGAAACATAATCAGAAATGGGTAATAATGCAAAGGTGTATGAATTGAAACAAAGTATTTCTCAGTTATAACAAAGAGATCTTCCATTAATAGCATATTATTCTTCTCTCAAAGAAATGTGGGAGGAGATGGATCACTACCTTACATTCAGGCCTAAATGTAAGGAAGATATTACTGTTTATGCCCGACATGTGGAAGAATTCCAGATTTATGAGTTGTTAGCTGGTTTGAATCCAGAGTATGAACAATTGAGAGTTAACATTCTTGGTAAAGTTCCTCTTCCACACCTGAATGAAGTGTATGCTTATCTCAATCGTGAAGAAAAGCGACGTCGTACAATGTTACAACCTTCTCAGGTAAAGCGATCAGCCTTGGTTTCCTCTTTTCAGCGAGATGGTCGCGGGGGTTATAGCCGTGGTCGAGGTGGTCGGTTTGGCAGTATTCCGGATGACCGTGATAGACTGAAATGTGAGCATTGTGGGCGTAGTAGACACACCAAAGATACATGTTGGAATCTTCATGGTCGTCCTCCTGATTCCCAAGGCCGTTCTTTTCCTAGGGGGAAAGGCGGCGGCCATTTCAGTAGCAATCACTCTAGTGCTCATTCCGCTACCTCAGGGCCTTCCGTGGCTCCATCAGCACCTCATGCTCCTGCTCTTACTCCTACTCCTACAGCGGATGGGATCTTGTCTCGTGAGAAGATTGAGGCATTTCGTCGATTTGTTGCCTCTTTGGATCCTCCTCCTACAGCCTCCACCTCCACATTTGCTCACTCAGGTACCTCTGCCTCCGCTTTTAATGCGTCTCTTTCTGCTCCCTCCAGCTCTTGGGTTATAGATTCTGGAGCATCCTATCACATGACTAGTATGTCCTTTTTATTTTCTACTTATCATGTCTATTCAGGGAGGGATAAGGTTCGTATTCTTGATGGATCTTATTCCTCCATTGCTGGTAAATGAGACATTATTGTTACTCCTTCCATGCATATATCCTCAGTTTGTCATGTTCCCAATTTTTCTTTCAATCTTTTGTCTATTAGTCACATCACAAAATCTTTTAACTGTAATGTTACCTTCCTTCCCTCTCATTGTGTTTTTCAGGATTTGGAGACGAGGAGGATGATTGGCCGGGGGTTTGAGAAAGACAGCTTGTACTTGTTGGATACTTCTTCTCCAGTTGCTTCACAAGTCCAGCAAGTGTCTACTTTGATGCGTAGTTCAAATAAGACTAGTTCCGAAGACTAAATGCATTGGCACAATAGATTAGGCCATCTTTCCTTCGCGTTACTCAAGAAAATGTTTCCTCATTTATTTCGTTCTTCTCAGTTGCATTGTGAACCTTGTGAACTTGCAAAACATTGTCGCACTGTTGACCCCATTAATAATAAAAGAAGTTTGGTTCCTTTTAATACTGTGCATTCTAATGTTTGGGGGCCTTCCCCTACAGTGTCTCTGTTTGGCTTTCGTTACTTTGTTACATTCTTCAATGATTACAGTAGAACTACGTGGGTATATTTATTAAAAACAAAGAGTGATGTCTTCTCTGCTATTAAGTCATTTGTTCATATGGTCTCCACACAGTTACGATGCCAAAATTCATATCTTTCATTCAGATAATGGGGGAGAGTATCTCTCTGGTGGTCTTTCTTCTTTTTTTGATGAATCTGGTATTGTTCACCAGACTACATGCCCTGGCACACCTGAGCAAAATGGTGTAGCTGAAAGGAAAAATCGTCACTTGCTTGAAATCATTAGGGTACTTATGTTTACCATGCATGTTCCAAAGACTTTCTGGCCTGAGGCTTTACAGACTGCGGTTTTCTTAATGAACCGCATGCCCTCTCGGGTTCTTCAGTATAAAACTTTCCTTGTTTCTTTCACCTTCTTCGGCTCTGTTTCCTCTTCCTCCTAAGACCTATGGTTGTATATGCTTTGCTCATATCCCCAAATATGATCGTAATAAATTGGAACCTAAAGCACTCAAGTGCATCTTTCTTGGTTATGCTGCAACACAAAAAGGGTATAAATGTTACCATCTTAGCACTAAAAGGCATCTTGTGTCTAAGGATGTCACCTTTTTTGAGGATATTCCTTTTTTTTCTTCCCAAAAAACTTCTCTTCAGGGGGAGAATATTGGTGGAGAAGAGTTGTCTTTTGGGTCTCCCCAGCCTATTCCTGTTCCTTCACACTTCTTTGATTGTGGTGGTATTGATGTCCTTAATGATGTTGGTGACAAGGGGGAGAAGGAATTGAAGGTTTACTCAAAGAGAGGAAAGCAACAGGAAAAGGATAAGCCACATTCTCAAGCTCCTGGTCAAGAGGCCTCTTCAGATCCTTCTCCTTGATCAGGTATTGCTCCACCTTCAATTTCTCTCCTTCGATTTCTTTACTTGATGAATCTAATATTCTCATTGCTATTCGTTATATATTCAACATCTAATTTCTAACTTTGTTTCACTAAACCACTTGTCTCATCTTTTCGTAGTTTTTCCTCTGTTTTGTCTTCAGAGTCTATTCCTCGTAGTGTGTCAAAGCTATTTCACAATCTCATTGGAAGGTTATAATGGAGGAGGAGATGAGAGCTCTTGAGAAAAATCATACTTGGGAAATGGTTGGCCTTCCTAAAGGCTGTAAGTGGGTGTTCACTGTTAAATACAAAGTTGATGGGTACCATAGAACAGTATAAGGTCAGACTTGTTACTAAGGGTTACACCCAGATGTATGGTATTGACTATCAAGAAACGTTTGCACCTGTGGCCAAGATGAACTCTGTTAAGAGTGCTTATTTCTCTTGCTACCACACAGAGATGACCTTTATACCAGTTCGATGTAAAAAATGTCTTCTTAAATGGAGATTTAGAAGAAAAAGTTTTTATGCAACCGTCGCCTGGTTTTCATTTTCCTGAAGGAAAAGGAAAAGTTCGTCGATTGAAGAAGGCTTTATACGGCCTAAAACAATCACCGAGGGCTTGGTTTGAGAGATTCAGACTTGCTATGGTGAAGTATAGGTACACTCAGTGTTAGAGTGATCACACTTTATTTGTTAAACAGGATAAAGGGAAGCTTATAGCTTTGATTGTCTGTGTTGATGACATAGTTGTCACCGGTAATGATGAGGTTAGGGTGAATCTACTAAAGACAATTAGCCAAAGAGTTTGAAATTAAAGACTTGGGACAACTAAGGTATTTTTTGGGTATTGAAGTTGCAAGATCAAAAGGAGGAGTTTTCTTATCCCAAAGAAAGTATGTGTTGGATCTTTTGAATGAGACTGGGATGCTTGGTTGCAAACCAGCAGTTGTTCCTATTGATCCTAATCATCGGCTTAAAGAAGATCAAGATAATCGCCTAATTGATGCAATGAGATACCAGAGACTTGTGGGGTGCCTTATATACCTGTCATTGACTAGACCGGCCATTGCCTATGCAATTAGTGTTGTCAGTCAGTTTATGCATGCCCCTACTCTTGTTCATATGGAGGCTACCTACCAGATTCTCAGATATCTCAAGGGCTATCCAAGGAAAGGAGTTTTCTATTCTCCTCATGGACATCTAAGGGTGGAAGCCTACAATGATGCCAATTGGGCAGGCTCCGTTACTGATCGCCGTTCTACTTTAGGTTATTGCACCTTTGTGGAAGGCAATTTGGTTACCTGGAGGAGTAAGAAACAGGTCGTGGTGGCCAGATCCAATACAGAAGCAGAATTCAGGTCTATGGTACATGGTGTTTGTGAACTATTGTGGCTAAAATTGCTAATGGCTGAGTTGGGTTTCTCTATATCTCATCTCATGGTCTTATATTGTGACAACAAGGCTGCCATCAGCATTGCACACAATCCAGTGCAACATGATAAGCTAAAAGACATGGAGGTGGATCGTCATTTTATTAAAGAGCAACTACAACGTGGATATATTTGTACTCCTTTTGTGAAGACAGGAGATCAATTAGCAGATGTTTTAACAAAAGGATTACCTGGCACAAAGTTTAGTGATGTAGTTGGCAAGCTGGGAATGAGAGATATTTATTCCCCAGCTTGAGGGGGAGTGTAGAAGTGTAAGGGTATTTATCATATCGTATACATTGTGTATACGGTATATCATCCATATTTAATAAAGGTTTAATGTGTGATTAGGGATAACTTAACACACGATTCTTCTCTGCTCTCTCTCACCTCTTTTCTTCTTCTTCTTCTTGCCCTCACCTAAATCACGCGAGGTATTTCAACTATGCTTGGATATCACATAGCGGTATGGCGGAAGGAAAGCCCTAGAATAGTGCCTCTATCGGAGGTAATAGATACGAAACCACCTGTGACAAACAACGGCCGGCAAGGGAGTATCGGCAGGGATGATGGCAAGGGGTTTTCGAATTTTGAATAGTACGGATTACAGAAGTGGTGTGGGGGAGACACTATCGCGAGCTTCAGGAGGTGGGAACTCAATACTAGGTCAACCGGGGCAGAGGTTATGAAGAACATAAAGGAGGGGAGCTAGGTGAACTGGAAACAACCCATTTCAACAAGGGTGGTGATGGGCAACCAAAAGGCCCAATCGATAGACCACATTCTGGTGGCCCATTGTAGAAAGGCCGCAAACACGGGCCATCCATCATGTGCCCTCATAGGCCCAATCGCCTGGACAGATTGGTTCTCGCCATGGCCCAAAGAAAAATGGGGGGATATAAAAGGTCCAACTTCGGTTACAAAGCAGTAGGTCAAGAGAAAGAATAGGGCATTTGAAGCTTGCTCAAGGTCAGAGGGGAGCGAATATTGGAAGACAACAGGAATAGAGAGTGAAAAAGGGAACAGGAAATGGAAAGAAAGAAGAGGAATCAACGTATAAAGGAGATCGAGGAGGGAAGGGGCTAGCTATGCTTGGTATCATTATCCATGAAGGTAAGTCTTCCTTGGCTCTGCCTCGTATCACCGAGACGTCAGGTAAAGGCAAAGAGAAATTCCGGGTTTATACACCTCAGAAGAAGATGAGGATGATTATCTTTCTTCTCAGGATGAAATACAAGGGTGGTCCAGTGGAGAGATGAGAGTTTCAGGGGAAGGGTGTAGCAACTCTTAATACCAAATTCACAATATGAATTCACAGCAGACTAATGGGGAGGATATGTTGTGCCAGAAACTTTTAGGTTGTGAAGTTCAACGATAGTGGGGAGACTCCACATCAAACGGATCTTTTTTTGACACTCAATTGGAAAACTTTGATCTGGAGGATGAAGTCATAGAAGCAGAACCCTTATTGATGCTTCCGCCTCCTCTTAACCCGATCGGTGTGGGTGATGAAGAGAGTGGCAGAAGTCAAATGGCATCTGGGATGTGCATTCAAAGGGCTGGAAGATCGAGTGGAAGATTTTTTCTGGGAAATAGAGAAACAGAGAAGTTAGAGTCCAAGAAATTCAAAAATGGGCTATAGAGTAAAAGGGTCAAAAGAATTTAAGGGAATTAAAAAATTTACATTTAGATGTTAATTAAGAATAGGAAGATAGAAGGAGGGATAAAAGGAAGGGGAGAAGATGCTCAACTCATTCTAATTCCTATGGTGAAGACCGCAATCTATACTTGGAATGTTAGGTGGTTAGGGAGGGTGGAGAAAATGTGGGGAATTAGGGACATGATCAGAAGGTGGAAAGGTGATATGTTTACCATTCAAGAAACAAAAATTAGTACTTTGGAGAGACGGTGGACTGTAGACATGTGGGGGAGGAAACCTTTCCAATTTATCCATAAATTGACAGTAGGGGTTGCAGGGGGGATTTTAGTAGCTTGGAACTCATCTGTGGTGGAGGTCATTGACCAAAGAATTGGAGACTTCTCTATCTCAATTCTATGCAGGAATAAGGATGACGGTTTCAATTGGGCTTTCTCAGGGGTGTATGGGCTTGCCAATCATAATGACTTTAGGGCAGTTAGAGATGAACTCAGTCTTGTCCATTTGGGTGGGTCTGTGCCATGGTGCGCAGGTGGGGATTTCAATGCGGTAAGGTACTCGAGGGAAAGATTGGGGGCCTCAAGTTTTTCTAGACACATGAGTTTTAATGAATTTATTGAGGAGCTTGGACTGGTTGACCTGCCTCTTAGGGGAGCCTCCTACACTTGATCCAATAACCAAGACAATCGGGTGAGTAGCTGGCTTGATTGTTTTCTGTTTACGGCAGACTGGTATTTTGTCCCAAGAAGCACTTATTGGTGTGGGATCGGATCATATTCCAATTTTACTGATATTCGAAGCTTATGTTGCAGGTCCTCGCCCTTTAAAATTCGAATTAATGTGGCTTGAAGTTCCTGGTTTCAAGGAAAAACTTAGGGGGTGGTGGGAAGAGTGTCGGGTTGAAGGTTCGGCCAGTTACAAGTTTAGCCAAAAACTAAAACACTTAAAAGCGTGTATAGTAAAGTGGAGGAAGGAGGAATTTGGGGATGTAAAGAAGAAGAAAGTTTTGTGCTTGCAAAAAATTGAAGTTCTGGAGAAAAAAGGAATGGTGGGTGGGCTAGATGAGGAAGAGAAAAATGAAAAATTAGAAGCAGAATATGACTACAACAATCTCTTAAAAATGGAGGAGATCTCGTGGAGACAGATATCGCGGGAAACTTGGTTAAAAGAGGGGGATAGAAATACTAAATTTTTCCATAATCTAGCAAGTTGGAGGAGCTCCGTGAATTCAATCACTAAGCTCAAGGTGCAGTGGCATTAGGTTTATGACCAGGAGAGAACCAGGAATGCATTGAAACAATATTTCTTGGATTTATATTTTGATCCTATGTCTTATCATCCCCCTCTAGAGGGTGTGGAATGGGATGTTCTAAGTGAGGAACATTGGATTGGTTTAGATAAGCCATTTTTAGTGGAAGAAGTTCTTGAAGCACTTAATGGTATAGAAGATGATAAGGCCCCGGGCCCAGATGGTTTTTCTACTAAATTCCTCAAAGTGTGCTGGGACGTGGTGGGAGGGGAGGTTATGGAGGTGTTTAAGGGTTTTCACTCTAAGGATTAATGGTGCAAAAGTTTAAGTGCCACTTTTATCACATTGATTAAAAAAAAAAGGGTTGTTCCGAAGCGAAAGATTTTCGCCCTATTAGCTTGGTGGGGTGTATCTACAAACTCTTGGCAAAGACTTTGGCCATCCGTTTGAAGAACGTTATTCCCTCTATAATATTGAATTCCCAACATGCTTTTTTTCCAGGCAGACAGATTAGGACTGTTCCTTGTTGACCAACGAGCTTATTGATGAGGTTTTGAAATCTGGGGAAGCGGTGGTGGTCTGCAAGGTGGATGTGGAAAAAGCTTATGATCATGTGAACTGGAGATATCTGGATTGGGTCCATGAGCGCATGGGTTTTAGCACCAGTGGAGAAATTGGATGAAGATTTGTGTCACATCCCCTTCTTTCTCTGTCATGATAAATGACTCTTTAAAAGGTTTTTTCAAAGGAAGCAGAGGGTTGAGGCAAGGTGTTCCTCTCTCACCTTATTTATTTATCATGGTTGCAGATTTGTTGGGCAGACTTTCCGCCAAAGTAGAAAGAGTGGGGCTGCTTACAGGTTTTTCTCCCATCGATGGGGGCTACAGTTCTTGTTATCCAATATGCGGATGATTCGCTTTTCCTCCTAAAAGGCTAGTTGGAGGGGCTTAGAAATTTAAGATGTATTTTCCTAATTATGGAGGCAGCCACTGGTCTAAAGGTGAATTGGAGCAAATCCTTTTTATGTCCGGTAGGGAATGTTGGTGAGATAGAGGAGATGGCAAATATGCTGGGATGTGATGTCCTTTCTTTGCCTATCAATTACTTGGGTCTTCCTTTTGGAGTGAAATCTAATTCCAAGGAAATTTCAAATCCGGTGATAGAGAGAATGGGCAACAAACTAGCTCATTGGAAGGGCAATTACCTGTCAAATGGGGGAAAGCTAGTCTTTTTAAAAAGAGTATTAGCCAATGTGCCAATTTACTTTCTATCTCTTTATCATGCTCCGATCTCTATTATCAATCATATGGAGAGACTTTAACGGGAATTCTTGTGGGGTGTTTCTCAAGATTCTAGAAAAATCCATAGGGTGAGTTGGAAGGCCATTTGTACCCCTGTTAACCAAAGGGGGCTGGGGATTAGAAGTCTAAGAGAGATGAATAGAGCTCTTCTTAGTAAATGGTTGTGGCGATATGGAGTGGAAGTGAATGCTTTATGGAGACAGGTGGTGAAGGCAAAATTTGGGGAAGGGGATATGAAGTGGTTTACTAACATTCCAACAGGGCCAGCGGGTTGTAGTGTTTGGAAGGGGATTAGCAGAGGGTTGGAGGAGTTTTTGTCATACACAAGGTTTAAAGTTAACAAAGGAAACTGACTTCATTTTTTGTTGGATACTTGGTGCTCAAGGGAACCTCTCAGTAATCTTTATCCTTCATGCTTCCGATTGGCTCTATCCAAACATGGGATTGTTCAAAATCATTTGGTTCAAACTACGGTATACTGCTTATGGGACCTCAAGCCTAGAAGAAATTTGAATGATTGGGAAATTGAGGAGATGGGTAAGCGTATGAATACCCTGGAAAACTCTATGATGGGGGACCCAGAGATGGAGGATAAAATAGTTTGGAGGCTGAACAAAGAGAAAGGTTTCACTGTTAAATCAATGTACGAGACCATAAGCCCTCAAAATCAGAAGTCTCTCTCTAAGACAAGTATTTGGAATCCCCAGATTCAGCTTAAATTGTTTGGAAACTTTGGTGGGATCGAGCTCCAACTATTGATAACTTGATTCGGAGGGGTTTAATAACTCTGTCTTTGCTTATCGGCAGCCGAATCCTCTCCCCATCTCTTTTTACACTGCCTTTAGGTGGCGCATTTGTGGAACTACTTCCTATCTAGATTTGGTGTCACATGGGTTCAGCCGGAATCGGTCTATCAAGTGCTAGAATGCTGGCCTTACCAGAAAAATAGAGATTGGAGCATCAAGGGACGGGAGTTGTGGAATGTTATTCCAGCGGCATTATGGTTGTGTATTTGGGAGGAGCGCAATAGGAGACTTTTTGAAGGCATTGAAAAACAACCCCAAAAAGTGCTGGATGATTCCCTATCAAGAGCCTACAATTGGATCTTTGGGTCCTCTATTAGAGACAAACCCCCCTTTGGAGCTTGGATTTTTTATTGGGATCGCTATATTCTCATCCCATTTAGCTAGTTCCTTTTTCTTGGCTCTCTTTTTTTTCTAGCATTTCTCATGCTGCAATAAAAACACTCCCTCTAATAAGTTAACTATTTAAGTTCAACGTGGTTACGAATTGGACAAGAAGAAATTGTTATTTCAAGATCTTGTCAGCAACTCTTCTGTTTTAGAAATATCAGTGCTGAAACATGGATAGCCACCTGAATATTAATTAGAATATTTAATACTATTCTTTTTTCCACATAAAAGAGTTTTAACTTTTCAAAGATCCATGAAAAGAAAAGAAGTCGATGGAAGTAGAAATAATGATTATCTGTTTCTTTATACAAAAGTTTCATAAGGTGGCCCATTTAATGATGCTTCACTCCGCATTAACCCATGTCCCAATCCGGAATGTCGACTCTCAAAGATCCCAAAATACTTATACAACTTAAATTGATGTCTCTGCTAGCAGGAATCAGATGGTCAAGAGTTATGCATCCAGAGCCGTGAGGCTTCTGATTTAACAGCTAGCAACAGTGGTACTAAAGATCAAAAAAGTCCGGCAAACGTTGACACAGAACACTCTGGGAATTTCCATTTCTCCTTTTCTAGTGAACCCACAGAAACCCTTGGCCTTCACCATGACATAAGGAATTACGTAAAGAAGTTTGCAAAAGAAGTTCACAAAGATGTCAGGGACTTTCGTTTTGCAAGATCAAGCTATTACAATGCAGATGACTATAAGTTGCAGGTCCTGGCTGAAAGCTTATTGTTTGACAGGGTGATCCTTAAGAGCAGAATTGAGTCTGGGAGTCTTCTTCTCTGCTCTAGTGGTATTACAATTTGATCTTCTGTGTTGCTTGTTATTGTAAGTGCCAAGCTTGTCGATGGAAAACCACTATGTATTTGTAACTGGGGTTTTTGAGTTGAGTTTGAAGGGTTTTGTATGTTCAATAGCAATTATACTTTAGTAGTTGCTTGTAATCTAAGAGAAATGGATTGAGAATAGAAATCCACCAGACAATGTTCTTATATTTGAAATGTTGGCTTCTGCCAAGTATGTGTAAGCCAGAACCATGTATGTGTAAGAACTTATAAGTATGGAATCGGTAATACCACTAAGCCAAAAGTTTGCAAGAGAAATGTGCACTATGTTTCCTGAGTATAGATATAAGTTGTGTCAGCTGGCCAATGGCCGACTGTCGGAGTCTTAGTTTCGATAGGCCCAGCCATTTGAACTGACTGGGCCTGGGCCTCAATTCTAGCTCAAGTTTATCCTTGGCTTAACCTGGGTTGAACTATATATATAACGCTTTGTGAATGGATAAAAAATGCTCACCTTAACGAATGCTAACCACTGCTTCTTGTCAGGCAACGGCCACATCAGCGCTGAAAAGTGAATATGCACCCCCAAAAAAAGTGAAAATCACTTTTCAATGCTGATGTATCCGCCCGACAGTGTGCGGCGGTGAGCGTTTGTTAAGGGAAGCGTTCATAAACCAATCCCCATATTGCCATTTATCAGTGTTTTAAAACTTGGAAACTCAACAAGCTTCTGCTATGTCCATTGGATCGGCTGGCGAGTCAAAATGACAAATTATTA
>JAOXJP010000008.1:13794830-13817721 GCA_025762735.1 Platanus orientalis | reverse complement strand
ATACAGTGTTTTTTTTTTTTTTTTTTTGGGGGGGGGAGTAAAAATATACAATGGGTTTGTAGATGGAGTATGAACCATCCAATCCCAAATCAACATGTGAAATCAGCTAAGGGTATTTTGCTATAAAAAAATGGGGTATTAGTCACAGAGGATTAATACACCCCCCCTTTTTTTTTTATAGAAAAAGACACTTGTTAACTTATTTCACATGCTGATTTGGGACCTGCAGAACTTCTCTCCATTTAAATTGGAGAATTTTTTTTTTTTAACCCAATTACTGTATTGGTGTGTAATTACGAAACCAGCTCATGTATTGACGTAATTATCCTTTCATCGACGGGCATTGCTTCTTAATTAGAATTGCAATAGCAAATTTGCTCTATAAATATCGTAGCATACTCAAATTCCATTTTCGGAGAAATCTGGATCAGCTAGTCCAAGTGGTCTAGCCTTTGTCACTCATCCATAACCTATTTGTGCCAGGTATAAAACATAAGAGTGTTTTAATAAATACACATGAGATACATGTATCCCTGTGTATTGTTAGGTATACTACCTTTGACACCTTTTCGATGTGTCGTGTGCTGGGCTATGGATGAGCAGTGAACGCTAGACCACTTGAACTAACTGATCCAAACTTTACTGGTGGTTGTTATTAGGGTGAAACTTAGGATAGGATCTTAATTGGCATGTATTAGTTCATGAGCCTTACTAATTATATGCAAAATAGCTTTTTAGCATTTACATAAAACATAGGAATGGCGATATTGTGAGTACCTTTCCCCTTAAACTTCCATGGCCCAGGTAGTTGAAGCCCCTCGAAGTTCTTAATGATCGATAAATAAGGCATATCAGGCAGGCATCAATACTGATATTTCTGATTCATAAGCTCATTATACGGCAAATAAATTATAGAAAATATGAGTACATATAGACGATAATTTCCTTGGATCAAAGCTCTTTTATATTAGATTAATAGCATCAGTGATACATTCACCAATATATGGACCCATTTATTATTCGGGATAAGATTTTGTTGAGTTGAGTTGAGTATGGGACCCTTCATTGTCTTATCAAGCCAAATGCAATTATATTTGCCAATACATAGGACCGGTCGGGGCAGGATAGTGATATTTACCATTAAATCAACTAATAAAAAAAATTATAACCATGTAATACTACAATACGCTAAAGTGCGCGATTAACTTAAGTAGAAGGCAACCAATAATGTCATATACCAATATACCAACCCCATAACAAGAAAATTAAGCATTCTTTTGAGGGGGAGAAAGACCCACATGTTGATGGATGGATGGCACCAAGAAGATCATTAACCCAAATCTATCGTTAATATGATGATTTTGAACTTCTAGAAAAATTAAAAGGCAATCATGCAATGAAAATAATAGCTACTTGGTTTGATTTCCTATAGATGTTCCTTACAAGGGACACACTATTTTCAACTTTGCTAATGATCTAAGCTTTTCAGTGGCCCATTTACTCCTACAGATAAGTGAAGCACTTTCAAGAGATTGGCCTCTAGAGTTCACCAAGTGGACAAAGCTTCTTTGATATAAGGTATAAAAACCACCATAATGTGTGTATGAAGCTTCATCCATGTCACTTAGGATGCTATACCAACTCTTACCCACTTATAATTTACCAAAAAATTAAAAAAAAAAAAAAAAAAAGAAAAAAACTCTTACCCACTTACCTTAAAACATCAATTACTCTTCAATGGTTCTCCCAAAAATAATAATACTAACTTTAATGGATGGCTTCGGATCCAAAGCAAACCCTCTCTAGAGCGGATGTTCTTTCACAAAGCACAACTACTGCAGTAACTACCCACTTTATTGAAAACCTTTAATGGCTTCAGGGTCATTTCTGAAATTTAAGTTAGAAACCGGCTACCATAAAAAGGGTCAGTAAGAAAGAACAGGTGGGAGTTCCTTCCATTGCAGTGATGGAATTTCAGAGACGGCCCATCAATTTTCAGAAATTTTTAATTAATGTTACTATTAACATATTGGGATAAGGCCAAGAGGGTCCGTCTGTCATGTAAATCGGGGCCGACCCAAAAGAGATTGGCATCTAGGAATGCAGAAAACCCTACTATTTCTGTCTCCCACCTTACCTTTACTGCTCCCGGTTTAGCTATAAACCGTAAGATTTTGAACTATAAAGGAAGCTTTTTTCCGGGATTAACAGGAATAGAGCTGTAGAAATTCGTTTCTGCCACAATTAGTCTTTTCGATCGGTGTGATTTTTGAGCTTTTTGGGTGAGAAAACTACTGGGTTTTTGTTGTATTCGAGTTCTGGAAGGTTGATATTGTATATCTGTACGTTTTCGAGTTTGTGGATGCGTTGAAGGAACGGATCAATCCACGCAATTGATCAAAAAACGATCTTTCTTTTCTTTCCTTTTCTGTTTTCCCGTTTTTGATTTGAAGGAACGGATCTATGGGGTTATCCGGATGATCTCTGTTGCAGTACTTTTATGCAATTGAATCCATGGAATATGGGTTTCTATTTCTGTGAAAAAATCATTGATTGATACGGGTTTCTCTTTCTGGGAAAAACCATTCTTTAGTTTTCAAATTGGCAGATCTGTGAGCAATATCCTTGATTCTGCCATTTTAGGGAAGTATTTATGGTGATAATCTGTTAATTCCATTAGGGCAGGTTTTTTCAAATTTTTTATTTTTTTGAAGCTCTTAGTCTTTGGGGATTCGATTTCTATTTCTATTCATATGTCTCCTTTAAGAAACGAGAACTGATTACTTGGATAATGCTTGGAGTTATGAAAGGGTGTGGGGTTGATCAGGATTTGGAGGTTTGTGGATATGCATTTTGTGATCTTTGACCTGTTGAGGGGGTGAGAAGGATTTGATGTCTCTCAAGAGCATAATTCAGGACATGAAAGGGGAGATTGGTAGCATCTCAAGAAAGGGCTTTGAAATGAAGCTGGGTTATGGATTGAGGTCGAGGTCACATCGGGTGGTTCAGGATGGTTTGGTGCCAGTTGATGCTTTGAAGCAGAGCTGTTGGGCTAACATGCCACCAGAGCTCCTGAGGGATGTGCTTATGAGGATAGAAGCATCAGAGGATACCTGGCCTCCCCGGAAACATGTGATTGCTTGTGCTGGGGTTTGCAGGAGTTGGAGAGAAATCACAAAGGAGATTGTGAAGACCCTGGAAGTGTCTGGCAAGCTGACATTTCCGATTTCCTTGAAGCAGGTTTGGGATATGGACGTTTAGTGATGAATTCTGCAATTTATTTTAGTTGTTGTTATTATTTGTCTTTGTGTTTATTTTTAGAACTTACGTTTCAATGCTTTGGTTGTTCTCATTCCTGTCGTTATGAATCTGCATATGTGTGGAGTGTTTGTAGCAAAATTTAGGAGAATTTGATCTGGTAGGTTAAACTCTAAATGGGTTCCATTGTTTTCTAATAGTATTAATTTTGCTCTTTCAATTTGGAGAAATCTTTTCAGGAAAAGAAATTCCGTCTAAGGATCAAGGGAAGGGCTGTCTCTCTTAAGCCATCTTGTGATGTCTGGGGAATAACCCTTTAATCCATGTCATTCCCTGTGCTGAAATAATACAATTAAGGCCTGCAGAGGCCAATGTTGACTAGCTTACTTAACATCACCCCCAACAAATTCTGCAGAGTCCTCAAGCATTGTTATTGTGAATTTGAAGAAGCTTGATCAAAAGCTTCAGGGAAACACAAGATTAAGCTGTTCATTACTTTAAGTTTATGGCCTAGAACTAGTGCGATTAACTTCTATCCTTCTGAAGGAAACGTTTCCCTGAAACTAGCCTGCTCCTGTGGTTCAAGAATTGGCTTCACTTTTGTCTGAGTTCATGAAATATCGGCTGTATTGGTGATGCTATATAGTTTGCACTGGATTAATTATTTATAAGAAACCAATGACTATGAAACTTTTGTTCACTTAAAAGATTTTGTTCTTAAATTATTCTCATTAAACATTTTTTGAGTTAAAACAGTTTTTAATCTTCTATTCATTTGCTTGCTTCAAAATTTTCCACATTAAATCACTAAAATGTGTTATCATCATTTTGCAGCCTGGCCCTAGGGATTCCACCCTTCAGTGTTTCATAAAACGGAACAGAACCACCCAAACCTATCATCTTTACCTTGGCCTAACTCAAGGTGAGTATTTGTAGCATTGCTGTTGTCACATGATACTTGTCTGTGGTTAAGCTGGCATAGTTTGGAGTTATTCCATTTCTGAAGCTTTTACCCTGTACTTGTGTTGGAATTGCTTTATATGGTGAATTGCTTAGCTATTTAGATTATTAAAGAATTAGATCATTGCTTAAGATTTTATAGGATATAACATTTGGAGGCAAGTGAATTGTTATCGTTCAACTCTTTTTTCCTGGTCTCCTTGCAGCACTGGCCGATAATGGCAAGTTCCTTCTTGCCGCACGCAAGTGTCGACGCCCTACCTACACAGACTACATCATCTCTCTAGATGCTGATTATATGTCAAAGGGGAGTGGAACGTACATTGGGAAGTTGAGGTGTGCTCTAGCTCTTATATAATATAAATGGATCTTAATTTTCATGTGGCCTGAATTTCACTGTCTTTTTGTTTTTGATAGATCAAACTTTTTGGGGACCAAGTTTACAATCTGTGATGCTCAGCCTCCTCATGCTGGAGCCAGGGTTACCAAAAGTCACTCCACACGGCTGGGTTTGAAACAAGTCTCTCCTAGAATCCCTGCTGGCAACTACCCAGTAGCGCACATTTTATATGAATTGAATGTTTTGGGTTCCAGGTAAGAGATAGGTTTAAGCAACTTTTGTAGAACTTCCCAGCAAAGGGGTTAGTAAAGTGTTATTTTGCACATCATATTTTGTGCTAATTCCTCCAGAATAATTGGTAACTCATTGCTGATCATTATTACTTTGTACTTTTATTGTACTGGTTTGCATAGCTTCACCTGCAAACAATTACATTGATGGTTGTATATTTTGTGGAACATCCAGGGGTCCAAGGAAAATGCAGTGTGTCATGGATGCCATCCCTGCCTCTGCAATTGAACCAGGGGGTGTGGCCCCCACACAGACTGAATTCCCAATTAGCAACCTAGATTCGTTCCCATTGCTTCCATTTTTCAGATCGAAATCGACCCGGACAGAGAATTTCAAGTCTGGACCTTTGGCTAGCCAGAAAGGTGGAGTTATGGTGTTAAAGAACAAGGCTCCTAGGTGGCATGAGCAGCTCCAGTGCTGGTGTATGAACTTCCGTGGGCGGGTGACAGTTGCTTCAGTGAAGAATTTCCAGCTGGTGGCTTCTCCAGAGAATGGACCGGCAGGCCAGGAACATGAGAAGGTCCTCCTCCAATTTGGGAAAGTAGGAAAGGACTTGTTCACTATGGATTACCGGTATCCAATTTCGGCATTCCAGGCATTTGCTATCTGCCTCAGCAGCTTTGACACCAAGATTGCTTGCGAATGAGAAACAGGTCTGTATCTGCTTCTTTGAAGACTGAATTCCCTAGAGCCAGACTGCATTGAAACAACAAAAATGGAAAGGAAAAAAAAAAAGGATGATTTTGGTCTACCATGCGCTTAGCATGGAACTGGAACTTCATCTGGTGAACCCAATGTTCAATATGTGATTTTACATGTTGATGGCATGTTACCATCCAAAGTTCCAAACTATGGAAATGCTGAGCGTTGTTAAATTCAATTTTCCTCAATTTGTCAATGTGCATTACTTTAGACTGGTTAATGACTCCAATCAATGTGATACCACTAGAATGAGAGCATAGGACAGAAAGCATAGTGAGCTACTGATCCTAATGATCTGATTCATTGAGGCACATGACCAATAAAATGACACTTAAATTACTCGGGTCATTTCCTAAGCCCATCCTGGAGGTGTCCCATCAATTAGATGATCTGGATTGATGAACGCATGGCCGAATTAGTGTTGAATGTGCTTTTCAGGTTGATGTGAACCATGCTATCACTAGTTGGAGGGAGATGGTGCATGCAATGCTCCATACAGTCCATCCAATCTAAAGTGGTGCACCTCTTGGGTTACCACAGCCCCAAATTGTGTAGATCAGATGAGGCCAACTGTCCAATCTTATCAGGGCTACTGATTTGGACATTCAATGAGAATTTACAGAAAGTCCCTTTGTTAATCATTTGAATCATCTGATTGATGTCATATATTCTGTCTGTGGCGTATTAAAGGGTTGATTTGTCGGGTGGATGGTTCAAGTCAATGTGGATCATTGCTAGTCAACCTTAGCCATGTTCAATGCTGATATTTCCAATGAGAATAAAATAGCAATTAGCTCCCCTTCCTTTGTATTGGCATGAATCCTCAACTTTGTACAAATCTATAAAGGCGACCCTGCATGTGCAGGCACTGTTACTGAATCATGACCCTTTCCAATGAAGTTTTTCATTTAACTTGGGCATTGGATAAGTACACCTGAGGGAAAGATTCTTTTAGTCAGGGCTATGTAAAAGAATTACCCAGGCTATTCTAATTCCTATATACATGTATATCCATCTAAATTTTCGTCTTACTAATCCTATTTCTCCTTTTGGGCTTGGTCCTCTTGCTGCAGCTGAAGTCTTTTAAGTGTCTTTTGGGATGCCTCGAGGATGCAATAAAAATTGTTCAGAAAGGCGACACTGCTGCTGAGAAGCTGGTGGATGATATTGGAAGAAGCTGTTGGTTGGTCAGATCAGTCTCCCTTTTCTGCTTTTTATGTATATTTCGTCGTACCGTTTGTGTACATAATAAATGTTCTGAAGATGAGACACACATGCCCTAGCCCTTGGGTTTATGGTCTCTCTACAATACTGTATTCACTCCCATCTCTTGTCAAACTGGAACACAAGAGCCCAGAGTTCCAAATCATAATTTCTGAGGTGTTAATAGTTGGAAAAATGGGAGTATTTTCCAATGGTCTTGTAGGGATACTAAAGAGCTTATTGCTGCTTTGTGTTGTTCCTGTTGTTCGAAGGTGCTGCCCTGTTTCTATCTTCTAGTTTTGTAGTGGGGATAAGTGGTAGCACTCATCTTTGGCCCCATTTTTCTAGCTTGTATGAAGAATGCTTTGCAGAGGCTGTGTACTGGTTCGTATCTGAATGTTTAATATGTGCACCCTATTCCCGACTGCTGTGTGGTTAGGTGCTTTGCAAGAATTGCCAAAATTAAACTATTTCCAATCTCAATGGGTCTGGGAAGTTAGTAGCAACAAGTGAGTGACTGGTGGGCCAAAATGGATCCTGTTTTTACAGCTAGAAACACCTTAGTTTGAGCCATCAACAGTTGGTGCAGAGTGGGTCATCTGCATTTCATCAATGTGCTGCGAAATCAAACTGGCTAGGAAGTCGGATTGAGTAGTGGCTGGATCTGGATTGGGTCAATATAAAAGGATATTTAAGGTCTCCACACAGAAGGAACCACCTCTTCTTTACTTGCACTGAACTGTGTGTCATCCTTTCTTCTCTGACAGTGTCGACTCCCTTTGTTTCTTCTCAAGGTTGGTGGTGAATGTGAGCCTGTGACAGCAAATACAGTGGCCTCTCTCTCTGTCTCGCTCTCTCTCTCTCATAGGGGCCACAGGGATCCTGTCAACGTATGTTTCTGGTGCCATGGCAAAGGAACCATTCCTTGAGCCAGGTTTGATGATGAAGAAGAGGGTGGTGCTATCTGGGTTTCAGAACATCGTTTCTTCCGTTGGTTATCTAATCTAATCAGTGGGTGAGTCAGACAATTAATTCAACATTTTGGGTAGGCAACTAGCTAATACCTTTTTTCCGTGAGAAAAGATAAACTTAGGATGCAAAATGAGTGTTGTTCAGCCCACAATTTTCACAAATAAGTAGTTTCTCAAATGAAACTTGATGGGTAGGCAATGGATAGGTAAACTATAGATTAAATTCTACATACTACATACATGGTCTTTGTTTTACAGAATGGAAACAGTTAATGAGACAATCCTGCAAAAGTGATCCCCGATAGAACAATGAATTAGGCATGATATAGTACCTGCATAGCCCCCTTCCAAACTTGGGACTTTTAAGCTGCTCGGCAGCCCACAGAATCCACGCCTCCGCTACTGTGTTGGAGTTATGCAGGATTGACATAGCCAAATAGGGCATCCTCCCAAACAATGGCCACTGGAGGAAATGGTTATTCCCCCAGCACCTGTAGGCCCCTGGATCACTGGCTTCTGCACTGTCAAGGTCAAGAGTATAATTTACTAGATTTGGTGAATTTTATCGGTCAGGGACTCGGGGCATAAGCTGGTTCCATCCTGATTGGGTTTGTTCTGGGTGTGTTGTCGAATGCTACATCGTTGCAACTTGTCCATAAAATTTAGGAGGTAAAGTAGGGATGCAAATATCCGATTATCCATGTCCACTTAAAGCAAATATAAACCTAAATGTGTCCGATTCATTTAAATATTCGTTGGTTAAAAAATATATACGGATATATATACATCTGTTCCAACTAAATATCCATATTCTGTATATATAATATGACTGATTTAAATTAATAGTCATATTATAATATTATACTTTATAAATACTATTGTAGATTGTAGGTTATGTGACATTACTTTTAACCTAACAAATATAAATATATTAACCCAACTTATATTCCAACTTACTTAAATATCAATCTATATGTATCCAATTCGATTAAATATCAATTCGTTTAAAAAATATCTGATTTTAAATGAATTAAATATGGATATACCAGTATCTCTGGATCATATCCAATCTATTTGCATCCCCAGTAAAGGCTAATCGTCGAACATACAGGAATTGATAGAAATGAGCATGCACCGCCAATGTTGCCTTGTATTGTTGGTCGTAAATCTGCAGCTGGTTCAAGCATATGGACTGTAAATTTAGCCCACATTAACGGCAAACTAGACATATTTTGTTAGTGTGAGCTCACTTTTTCTTTGTAACATCATAATATAAGAAACTGTTCCAGAAAAAAAGATGCAAATGAAATATACAAGAATCAGATCAATTGCGCCAAACTACATATATGGAGGCAATTCTTTGAGCAGATTATTGGGTTCTTCCTACTAATCAAGAAGAGTGCATATCAAATCAGATGCTATTTCTTGTTTAATATAATCTCATATTATACAGTTATACCATGTCCTTCGCTATTTACATGAAAGTACACTCTTAATTCTTACGAAGCAGCTTGCATCTGGCGATTCTTTCCAGATTCTGAAACCACAGGTAATGAGATCGATTCCTCCTCTTCCTCAGTAGTGTGCTGGTCATCTGAATGCAACTCCGGCTGGTTAAGGCTTCGGAGGAACTCGGTAAAAGAGGGGAAATGCTCCGGAGAGAAGAAATAGGCTCCCATCCTCTGATATGTAAATGAATCAATCACCAAATTCTCCCCAGACAAGTTCTTCTTGATCTGGTCGAAACTGCCTGGAGCTCCAGAAACGGATGAATTCTCCCCAGAAACCCGAACCCCGTGTTTTCTGCAAGCTGTCTTGATCTGTGAAAGTAATAGCTCAGGGCTCGAGAGTGATCCCTGTGGCTCGTGCTCGTCAGAAAGTTCCATGCCTGGTAGGATCATTCTGCACGAATTCCTCGCGAAAATCTCTGCTATGGCATCATAACCGTCTCTCCAGACAGTGTTATAGAATCCGGCTGTGAGCTCAGAAGGATGGGATCGGGTCTTATACCATGAGTGCACAACGGGAACCTTGCCGGATACAGTCACCGGAGAGTCATCGAAAATTGCCGAGGCGAGGGAAAGGAGGCGGTTGCCGTGGGATATGAGCTGGTTTGAGTACCAGGAGAGGAAGAAGTTGCCATATGGAGTCTCCCAGGAGCCTCCTTTCTCCTTGAAGAAGGTGTTGGATTCCGGCAACTGGTCATAACCAGGGGCATCATGGGGGCCGGAGAGGCCCCAATAGGGGTTTCCGGTTGCCTGAGCGTGCTGTTTGAGATGGCTTAGCATGTGTTTGCCATAACACTGGAATTCACCGACTACCGGAGTTTTGCTGTTTCTCACAAATGGGTATGAAGGGTACCGGAGCTCACCGTCAGGTCCAAGACTCACTGAGACATCCTGAAAAATTCACTGATACAATCAGTACCAAATACCCATAATCAAGAAGGTTTTTTTTTACCATATTTAGGCTTTTATAATTAGGGTTTCTTACCGTGATTGTGGAGCCCAATAAATCTGAGAAAGTAGACTTGAAACTCTCGGAAAAATTCTGGTAAACTTGCATTGGAGTCTTCCCGTCGAGGACAGGAAGATCATCGACGGCGAGTGACAGACAATCTTTGAACTGCTGTCCTGAGCGATCCGTGAAGAAGATATCAGGCTGAGCTCCGCCTATCCGGGATATCCATGGAGGCAGATGAATGTTTGGTTGTTTGGAGGCGTGGAAGCAGAGGGAGACACGGAGCTTGAGACCTGCGTCTCGGACCATTTCTGCAAGGGCAAGGTATCCCGACCAGTCATACTGGCCCATGCCAGCCTTCTCGGCTATGCCCCACCAGATCGGAAACTCCACGCCTTCCACTCCCAAGAGCTTCAAGGCCTTTAATCCAGCTGTGATCGCTCTTGCGTGGTTCAGAGTGTTGCAGTCAGAGACAGCGTCCAGGGGAAGCCCAACAAATAAGCTTAGATCTTCCTCCTGTGTGAACAAATGTAAAGAAACAAAAAATTTCAGCTTTAACATCTAAAAATCAATGAACGTTGCCATTAAAAATTTGGGGAAAACAATACAAAATCGAAATTCAAAGCAGAAATTGAATCAAATTCGAGACCTAAATTTGATTTGAGAGTTACAGAGAGAAGAGCAGAACACTTACAGGTTTCAATCTTCTTGCCATGGCCGTCTCTCCTTCAATTACCCCCGATTCCGAATGGCTCGCCTTCAGAGAGACTCGAATCCCAGCATTTCTCCACCTCCTCGTCAGATCAAAACAAATCCTATTCTTTCTAGAGAAGATCTGCTTGGAGTTACTAAACCCTAGCTCCCTAATCGCTAAACCGGTTTTCCCGATCGTCGCCTGAGACCTTCCAACCACTGAAACCTCCATCTTAAAATCCACAGAAAACAAAAAAATATATATCGAAACAATTTTTACAGGAGAAGATCTGAAGCAACCAACCAAAACAGTACTAGATTGAAAGAAGCTCCGGTATTCAGATAAGATCCGATTTATGTGGATATTAAATGAACAAGCAGACTAAATTCACCGAATTTACAAAACAAAACAAATGAAGAACAAAATCTGCCAAACTTTTAACAGATCTACGCGGATCTAATATCCAAATAAGGCTCCAATAATACCTAAAAATACACCAAATTTCAAAGAAAAAACTACAGAAGAATTTTTCAAAAGAAATTATAGCTCGTATGATGTTCAAATCTGAAAAAGAAAAACCCACAAATTTAGGGAAAAATCAAGTAAAAAAGCAAACGAGAATCAGGAACAATTTACTGGCAAGTCGTTCGTTTTTGTTTGTGAAGCGCTCATAGGCATTGAACACACGAAACAAGAATTTATAGAGGAGAGCGGAAACTGGTGGTTAGTTTTTTGAGAAAGGATCTTCTACACCCAATCTGTCTATCCCCCAGTGTCCCCAGACGGAAAGGGTGGATGTGTGGGGTTAAACCAGAAAAACAATTTTCAAATTGAAAAAGTAGATTCCAATGAAAAATTACGTGTCATCCTGTAATATGGAGACACAGGGGGACCGATTAATTTGAGTGTGGAAGACTTTTCCTTATATTTTTTATCACAGTGTGCTAAAAACGAGGCCGGATTTGATAAGACAACTGGAATGACATCAAGGGCTCACACATGAAAACTGAGACACTCAGGGAGGGGAATCAAAAACCTCCAAAAAGTGAATGATTCCCCCTATATGAGTGTCCCATCAGGGGGTGGCGTAGATGATATCAGCCCTCTATATTGACCAAAAGTAAGCCACATGAAAATAGGAAAATAAAAAAATGGCGATGTGAAAGTACATAAATGCTCCTTTTGTTACGAGATGTTACTTTTTTCACTAAAAATTAGGTGAGAACAAATCTTGTGAGAACCCTGAAAACCGCATCATGGTGCGGACATATCAGCGCCGAAAAGTGATAAGTGCCCCCCAAAAAGTGCACATCACTTTTCGCTACTGATGCGTCAGTCCCTCTGGTTCCGTTTTCACGATTCTCACGAGATTCGTTTTCACATAATCCAAGCCGTACTTTTTTGCCTTCTCTCAGTAGCATATAAGAGTTTAGCTGAGAAACAAAACAGGGTATTGACGTAATTTCATATTCATGGCAGAAGTAGTTAAGGCGGGGGTAACCTGACGTGGAAGGTAAACTGACGTGGCAAGTAAAAGGTCAGACGTTTGGATTTAAATTTGTTCAAAGTTTAAAATGATTTCAAAATGGATTGGCGGAGATGCCTTTACTGTGTGGGGCGGTGACTTGGAGAAACAAAAACATGTGGCGAGGAGACTTTCTCGATACGTGTCGGCGTAATATCGGTTGCTGGCTCCATCAGTGTTGCCGGGCTGACTCATCTCCACGCCAGAGCGAGTAAGACATTTCCATGTTGCGGATTTCACCGCGATTCCTTCGCCGGTGGTCGCCGGCTCCTAGGAAAAAAGAAACAAACCTCCGGATCTCTCCTGTATCATTAAACTTCCGTTAACGTTCTGTACATTTCGATAGTTGGCATGTGGTGAAAAAGTTTTAAAATGCCAACTTTTTTCTTTTCACTTTGTTGATCTCAACTATTGAAATTTGTAAAACTTTAATAAAAGTTTAACAATCAGGAGAGGATATGTTATTAATACCCATGAGTTATTTATCTCGAGGTCTTACTAGGAAGTGTCAACAAGAGTCGAGTTGAGCCAAGCTTTGTCCAATTTAGTTTAAGCTAGGTTTAGATTCAATCTAGCTTAGCTTATCACCTCGAATATATTAGTTTATATCTAAAGCTCAATAGATGATAAACCAAACCGAGTACTAAAGATTAAATACATTTAAAGTTATTTGAAATAAATTATTTTATAAACTACAATAAAAATGGTAATACTAATGGTAAGAGGGTCAATCAATTCTATGTGCACATTTATTATAAACATTGTATGACTATCAATAGTCAACAAATTGTAGTCAACTCATGTTCATTTAACAAGGTCAATTAAATTCTCCTACAGTCCTAATCAGTATGCCAAAATCTCTAAGACTGATGGAACGCATTAGGTTAGGTCCTTTAACAATTGGGATCAGTTGACAGTTCATTATGCGACGACATTTATTTTGTCCTTTCATCTAAGTAGTCATTCCACCCTTGTAGTGGCTTTCATTTTGGTCAATAAACCATTTTACCTTTTTGTGATGGCTCTCACTCTAAAACCTTTTTAAAAATATAAGTACTCTCACACTAATACATACTACTCTCTTTATATATCTTTATATATTGTCTTTTTCATGACTCGAATTTAAGGTATGGTATTGACACAATACCAATTCTTACAAACCTAACCAATACGCCAAAAACCTTAGGACTGATAAGATACGTAAACTAGATCCATAAACCTTTGTGAAAAGATCAGCTTAACCTTTGAAATTGTAACAAACTCCTGCAATCAGCTTTGCAAGCTTCAAATAAGATTCAAACTCAGTTCATGATGAGCCATTGAGTCAAACTCCAAACTGAGCTGAGCTCGTCTCATTGACAGCCCTAGGACTCCCATTTCTAACCCCTTTGCCTGTCTCTATCTTCCTTTAATCCATACCGTTACGTTGGTAAAACAGAAGTGATATTTTTACAGTATATGGATAAGAGTGAACGTAGGATTGACATCACCAACCATATCTATAAATCTCTCATATCTTCATCTAATCCATACCGTTACATTGATAAACAGAAATGATATTTTTGACAGTAAGTGGATAAGAGTGAACGTATGGTTGACATCACCAGCCATATTTTATTAATGGACCTCTATAAAAATATAGATAAGCTTCAATTCTCATTTTCGTGGACCTGCCCTTTTTCGGAGTGCTTAATCATGAAACGAATGGCCATTTTCTGAAAAGAGACGCGTATGACTCACCTTGACAAGTGCACGACTTTCCCCCCAGATTTCGTGCGCATAAAAGATGTGCGCACACTGTTTGCATGGCTCAGGGTGTGGACACATCAGCACCGAAAAGTAATTTACACTTTTTGGATGTGCCACCAGATTTTGTGCACAGGAAATCAGGGGCGCCACAATCATGTCATACTGATGGCCTGGCTGCATCTGAACCTAAAATCAAGATTTAATCAATATTGTAGGGTTGGGTACCAATCAATGCGCGACACGATGCCAAACAAGAGGGAACAATTCTTTGAGATCCAAATAAGTATACCAATGTATGACATGCCCCACAGATTGTCACAAAATGTGTTCATATCTTTCCTAGTCACCTACTTTTTGAATTGAATATTTTATAAGACAGAAACATCAGCACCGAAAGTGATTTTTTACTTTTTGGGATTGTGTATAAAACATTTCTGATGCTGATGTGGCCACCCCTTGCCTTAAGCATTTTTCTATGCCAAGCGTAACAAAAGCCTCACCGCTTGATACGTATGACGTGTCATCCCATGATATAATCTCCAAATGGTCACACCAATTTTGATCACAGAACATTTGCTCCCTTCACCAATACCACGGATCAAATTTTCTGTCATCAAATGTGTGACCAGACCACAGGCTCATTAAAGTAGGCACATGTAAAACATGTACCATAATCAAAAAGAATAAAATGTCCTGTAGTGTCTATAGTATGTATGGTGAATGATAAGCTGATGTGTGCTGTCTTTGGGGTTAAAAAACGTTCAAAAAAGAGTGTTCAGATGAAAAATAAGTTTTCAGAAAAAGACCAAATTCAAAAACCCATTATGTGACAATCAATGCATGCTTATAGAGGTCTGTGTTAACACAGGCAATCATTCTCCTATTCAAAAGACACATAACATGTTAATCGGTAGTAACATGTCACACGTGATCACACCAATTTTGGTCATAAAACATTTGCTCCCAACAAGGAGACGCGAAGTAATGTGAAATAAGAGGAGTTTCTTTCAAATACCCGGCAGCATAAAATGCCAAAGTTTGGGCCTAAAGTATTACTCTTCCGATTAAGTACGAACGCCCAAAGTGAAATGCACCTGGGCCAGACACATCAGCTTTAAAAAATGAAAAGCATACCCCAAAAAGTGTAGATCACTTTTTTGGAACTGATGTGTCATTCGCACCTCTTTGCACCTAGGCTTTCGCACCAAAGCCAAGGCGAAAATATTACCAGTGGATCGTAGAATAGTGGCCACGGCTTATGGCTGCAACCTAACACAACCACAGATCTCTTAAAAAGTACGAGGTTGGGTCCCCTCGGGATGATATCGTATGCACCACACCCCTGATGGGACCATTCGGGGGGAGGACTCAATTCACTTTTTGGAGGTTTTTGATTCCCCCTCCTGAATGGTCACATCAGGAGTGTGGTGCACTTGATATGGCACCCACTCAGAAGGTACACGTGAGTTGCCTTGATTCAAACCATAACCACTTTTACCATGTAACACTTATACCACAAGACACAAGGGTGAGGCGGCCCCACCCCCTTGTGTCTTGTGGTATAAATGTTACACGATACGAGTGGTACAGGGGCTATAGCAGTGTCCTTTTGATTATGTGACGCATGCTAGGATTGTTTGGTTCTCACGAAGACACTTGTTGAAAAAGAAAACTAATCTTGAAAAAAAACTTTTTCACCCGACTCTTTTCTTACAAGCCTTATTTTCTGCATTGCAGTTTGGAGAGAATTTAAGAAATGGATTGCGTGAAAGGTTCTTGTTAAAACACATTTGAAATGTATTTTCCCTTAGGGCATGTTTTCATAGAGGATCATTGTAAAATTATTAAAGCTATGAATTGGGTTGGGTTGTTCCGAAATCCAATTGTTTAGCCTAAAGTTTAGATGGGTTGGACTATTATAAGTTCACATTGGGTCAAGTTTGGACTATAACATAAAGGTTCGAAGTAATTTTCAAACCAAATTCAAGGAGGCTTTAACCCAACCCAAAGTAACCAGTTTGGCCTGATCTATAAATCATTTTATATTAAATTATATAGGATATATAATATATAATATAGTATTAAGTTGTTTTGAAATTAAATAATGTAAAATAACGAAGTGATAAAGCAATTTTTGTGACAAAAAATGGCATGACAATTTAATACGACAAATGATGTGTGTTCAAAATTTTCTTTTAGATAAAAATGCGTAATATATTTTATTGTTATATCAAATACTAAAAAGAAAAGGAATTTGGTACTGTCATTTTGGACAGCCTTTTTTATAAATGAATTTTTTGACATTTTTAACCCTCTACATACGATTTGTCAATCCAATGTGCAATCTGTTTGGACAGCCCAAACTCAACCCAAAATTCATTGTTTTACAATGAACCGAATTCAGGTTGACCTTTGCCCGGCCCAGTCCTGACTAATCCCTACATTAGTATTAGAGGAGCCCGATTAATTTCTTGTTCTTAGACTTTACATCTAGATCCTCTCTTGCCCGCTTAAAGTCTTGTTAACGTCTTACCTATTCCGGAGTGCGACGTGTTGTGAAAAAATTAATACACGTGTATACCCCCTTCTTGTCTTTTATTCGTTTTTTGGTTGCTTGTCGCACTCCAAAAATAAGCAAAATATTAACAATACTTTAGCGGACATGAGAGGATCCAACCTCTAGATAAATAGACCAACAGGTTGTCGACATCCTACGACAAGATGTGTCACAAGGCCACGGACGGCATTTAGAGACTCTAATCTCATATTAGGATGAAAAATGCTATCAAGACTACAATCGTCAAGTCTCACAATTAGTCCTTCCCTTAAAAAACCATATGGAGGGCTTGCCGAGAAATTCTCCTAACAATGAAAACCCCCTAAAAATGAAATTTTGAGTATTTCTTCTTCACCCTAGATGTAATGCAGCCCAACAATCCATTTTTCACCCAATTTGTCTGTTTGTCCCCACAAACAAAAGATGAGGTGTATGGGGTTAAAACTGTAAAAATAATTTTCAAATGAAAAATGGGTTTTATAAGGTTAAAACCATTAAAAAAAAAATGTTCGGATAAACATTTGCTCCCTATTTAAAAGAGACACCAATATAAATGTTTTGCCCAGGATTTGGTGACCACAACATCAGGGATGTCATATGGAATAAAATGGAGCAGATTTTCTGTCCAAGATTTGGTGTCCAGGGTACAAGGTGACTTCATTAGGAATAAACTGGCTAGGAATTTGAAATTTCATCTAACCCTTGTCCATCTTATTCCATGTGAAGTCACCAAGTGCCTTTGACACCATCCTAGACACCAAATCCTGGATAGAACATCTATTTGGGGAATAAAATGAGTGGGAGTTAGAAGAAATTTCAAAATCCTGTCCATTTTATTTCATATGTAAGGGTGTCGATTGGGCTAGGTTGACTCAAAGCTTGACATGTTCAGCCCAAAAATTAATCAGACTGGGCCAAAGTAATTTCAGACTAGGTTTAGTTTGGACCCAAATTTCAGATCCAAAGTTTTATTCGGATTGAGTTTGGACAGGCTCATTTTCAGCCCGGTTCAATCCAAAATTGATATAGTTTAGCCCAATAGATATAGACAATTTTGGGTTCATTATAAGCCCAAATTTAACTAAATTAGAGATAATAAAGAACTATTATCAACCCAAATTTTAAAATGAACTTTAATAATCAATTTTTTTTAAATGAGCTTTAAATTTGGGTCAGCCCGAAACCCATGATTTAGAACGAGCTAACTACCTCAAACGAAGTTCAGGCTCAGGTTAAGTTCGGGCGTATATAACTAAGTTCGGACAAACCTTAACCGGGCCCAACCCAAACCAATTGATAGCCCTATTCATACAACATCCCTTGGTGTCATGGACATGATATTTGCTCCCATTCAAAAAACCATCATGTATTCATGTGTCAGCCTGTTTGCCTATGGTGTGGGGACATAATGGGACAGACAAATTTAGGTGTATTAGAACCTTTCTCTTTAATTAATGAATTATCAAGAAGTGGAGAAAATCTGGTTTACTTCTCCCTTAGCATTAAAATAAATAAAAATATATTCTCTTCTTTTGGTAATGGATTTTCCATGGGTTATCCATGTTGTTTTACTTGCTTAGTTCTTGTAAAAAAGGAACACTCAAACCGTAAAAAGCATAATCATCTTATGATAGAATATATGAAAATATAGAAATGGTCTAGATAAAGAGGGATAAAGCATCCAAACATGAACCTTGGCAAATCCTCTGTTTTGAAAGTAAATTTCGGTTTGCTACAATAGTGAAAGAAGATGTTGCAGGTCTTGGAGTCAATATTCGAGATCACCATGGTAAGTTGATAGTGGCTAGAGTGAAAAGAAGGCCTCTCACAACGCTCCAAAGGGTTGCATGTGAACCTATGTTGGTAGGATTGCAAATTCTGGGAATATCCGAGATCATGATTGAGGGGAGCAAATTTCTTGTCTAGGATTTGGTGTCCAAGGCATCAGGTGACTTTATTTGGAATAAAATGAGTGGGAATTTGAAATTTCATCTAACCCCTATCCATATCATTCCATGTGAAGTCACCTGGTGTCCAGGACAGGAATGGAGACCATCTTAGTGTTTGAGCTTTCTTGAACGCTTAGATTAAATTTTTTTGGTAGGTTAGGTTAAGAGATGTTACATTGAATTCTTAATCTAACTTACCTGACATCCCTGGGGCATAAACCATCCAAAAACTAGGATTTTTTTTTTTTTAATAAGTAATTGTAGGTGCAGATGCGGTGAGGATTTTATTCACCAACTCCAACTAACTTTTGCCCACCTCCGCCGATGGTCAAGCAGACAGAAACATCAGTGCCGAAAGTGATTTTCACTTTTTGGGAGAGTGTGTAAACCACTTCTGACACTGATGTGGCCACCCCTTGACTTAGGCGCTTTTGTACACTAAGCGTAAAAAAGCCTCGCTGGTGAAGACCAGCTTTGAACCTAGGTTTATGATACAACACCCATAGATTTTACCAACTTAACAAGCTCACGTCTTTTAACGGGAGATTTCAAGTCAACAAATAGGTGAAGAAACTCAAACCCAGACACTTATGCGTACCAAACAACATGGCCTAACAATCGAGAACTACAGGGTTTAACGATAGTCCAGATCCTCTATAGCATGCTTGCCGATTTCACTAATTTCAGTATTGTACCAATCACGGGGTGGGATTTGGTACGAATACTTCATAAACCAACAAGGTTTCATGGGTGTCAGGGGTAGACACATATTGTTACGATTCTAACCAATACATCAAAAGTCCTAAAACTGATGGAAACATGTTAAGTTAGGGTTTTAACCTTTGGAATCGGAACATTCTACTACCCCCGTTTTGCAACCGACAATCCGGTGGCTCATTCTGTGGTAGCACTATTGTGGCCTCTCGTCTAGACCAATGTGCTAAAAACCCTGACTGACGAAAACACGTTAGGTTAGGTTTTTAACTTTTAGGATCATAACAAAAAGTAATTTAGATTTTTTGGGGGGCGCTTCTCACTTTTTGGTGCTGATGTGTCCACCCCTATGCCGTTTGGACTCGGTTCCTCATGCAGGTTTGTACCAAATCGTGAGGCAAATCATGAGATGGGACAAAAAGAATCGGGAAGGTGTACTAACAAATAAGCTCTTGACATATCTTTGTAAATTTTAAGTCATGGCATGGTAATAGAAGGAAAGGAAATCTTCTTAGACCAACATTGTTGTGACTAATGTATGACCATACTTAAAAAGGTATTCAAATAAAAAAGCAAGTTCCTAAAAAAATAGGCAATAAATCCAAAACACGTCATGTCACACATTGGTCGTACCCCATTTTTTCACAGAAGATCATTTGCCCCTAAAAAAAAATACATTCTTTATGCACTAAAAGTCAAATCAATGATAGTACAAAATCACAAAAGGAAGATGGTTCCTACAAAGAAGCACATAGCTGAGGTGTTGTAACGTTATATATACCATTGCTGTGCTTTTTGTAAAGTTGGGAATCGTTATTACTGAAGAACTTGATTTAGATTTCAAGTTTTATATGTAGTTTTGGATTCTTGAAGCTTATATCATTAAGTCAAATATTTGGAGAACATGATTTCAATCAAGGTTTTACTGTATTCCATAAGGAAGCAAATCTTCTACTCTACTCCCAATTTGTATTCATCCCTGTGCTCCCTGACACAAAGGCTGAGTTGTATAGGGTTAAAATCATAAAAACGATTTTCCAAAAAAGCATCAGAAGCCAGCCTCTGTGTCTGGGAGCATGGGGGCAAATACAAATTTGGGAGTAGAATATTTGCTCCCATTCCATAACTATCATGCTTAATAATCTGGTTGGGTCCACTGTATGATTATGGCTAATTTAGATATTTAAATCACTAAACCAGATTGAACTTGTGGAAGTTGAAATTACTGAACTATCCTCGTTTAAAGCACGTGCATTATTGTACACTTTGTGCCTTTTTTAACTTAAGAGTTGCAATCTAAAATTGGGATGCAATTTTGGAATGCACTTGTTAGTGCAATTTGAAATTGCACAATATTGCAAACTCAACTTGCAAATTGGAATCAAAATTCTGCACCAAACGACTCTTTTTACATCCCAGATCGTGATTTATTTGTGGATCGCAATCTAAGATTGCTTGCCAAAGACGATTTAAGAAAATGGAGTAGTTATGCTTTATTTATCAACCTAACCGATCACCAGTGTGGAACTGATTGAAAGGTAGGAGCCCTTCAAGTATGACTGGTAGGTCAATATGCAAAAGAAGAGGAGGTAGAGAATGAAGAGAGGAATGAAGAGCTTTACATCATTTTACATTGAAGTAGATATACTAAAACTAACGATTACCACAAAAAAAAAAAAGATAAACTCAAATTAACAGGAGAAAAAGGTCTTATTAATACATGTAGATACCCTCTCTTTCTCTCACATTCGCATACATTCTGTTTCGCCGAATCACCGGATCAGTACGGTGGTGGGCCACCACCGGGAGGCCCATATGGTCCTGGGCGCCCACCAAAGCAGTCATTTAGGAGCCAGCAACAGCACAAACAGGATAAGCTGCAAAACACCCAATTCAATACAGATAATTAGGATTGAATTCTAACTTAGTGAACTATTAAGATATTGAGAAAGTCAATAAGGAACTTAACCCACCAAGAAGATATCATGTTGCACAAACCATTCCCGAAACCGCCGAAGAAGCCACCGCCAGGCCAGAAGCCTCCAGGCCCTCCAGGGCCCCAGCCAAGCCCAGGACCTGGTCCCCCAGGCCCACCAGGGCCCCAACCAGGTCCTGGTCCACCAAAGCCACCTGGTCCTCCACCAAAGCCACCACCAAAGCCACCTGCTCCACCAAAGCCACCTGGGCCTCCTCCTCCTCCTCCTCCTGGTCCTCCTCCTCCTCCTCCTGGTCCCATTCCTAGCTGTGTAATTCCTCCACCACCACCGCAGTAAACACAATCACCACAGATATCAGTAGCTCTTGAAGTCCTCTACCACCACCACCACCACCACCACCAGCGGCAACACCAACAAAAAAATGGGGAAGGGAGACCCTAAGAGCAAGCAACCACCCTGAAACAGAGAGACCAAGAAAGGATGACTAGTTTATTATATAGAGGCTTTTATCAGGGTTAGACAGTTTGCTTAGCCTCGAAGGTTTCAGTCCATCTTTATCCCAACAATTAGTCAACTTGAACTTTTGGTACCTAGTTTTAACACTCCCTCATCTGTCTGCCATTCTTCCTTTGCAACTGCTATTCTTCAACCGACGCTTCAAAACCATGAACCACAACACGTACATAAATATACATATCTGAATAGTTACAATACTTTATCTTAAATTTAATCATTACCACCAAACTTTGTTGATTACACGTCTTAACAAACTCCGGGCTTGCTCCGAGGATCCTCCTGCTCGCATAAAAAACTTGCGACTTTCTGCTATGCACACATGCATAAAAAAAGTGAAAGTCACCATCCATAAAGTTTCAGGAAGTCACAAGATTTATGTGGGCAGGAGAGGATCTCGGCCCGTAGGCATCATGAGGATTGTTTGAACGTTAGGTGCTTATCACTAGCTATCAGTTTGACTTGCTGTATAAGTTCGAGTCGGCTGGGATTTGGTGCCCCCTCCTAAATTATGCCCCTTGTTGGTGTATTGAATTCACACGACAGCGTCGGTGTTGAACCCGCAAGTCCAAGAAACAAGGATTAGGGGTATTTTGGGTGTTTAATCCATTTAAAGATGTAGGATTTTTTTGGGTTTCTATATAAAAAATGTGTGTGGGTTTTATGCGGCTGCGGAAGAGCGGCACAAATCAAGACTTGGTGAGAGAAATAAGAATGTATTTTGTAAGGAGAGTTCGCAGGGTTTTACCTTTGGGTTTGTGAATTCGTTGTTGTGTATTTTGTAATCTCTTTATTATCCATCTTAGTGGAAGTTCTTGATCGTATTCACTAGGGGTGGGCATGGGCTGGACTCAGGCCGGACCATAGTAGGCCTAAGACTGATTCTATAATTATAGTTCAGGTTTTGGCCTGTAAATTTTTAATAAACTTAGGCTCAGGCCCACCCCTAATTAATTGATCAAGCCTCGGATCAAGCCTTGGGCTGCCCAAGAATTTCAAAAAAAAATTGATGCTAAAATATAGGTTTGAACTCTAAACCTATCATGTAATAACTAACAGCCTGTTGGC
>JAOXJP010000008.1:13761019-13771692 GCA_025762735.1 Platanus orientalis | reverse complement strand
TAGTTACTCTCATTGAAGTTCATAAGGTATTAAAGTGAACATCCAAACTGCTGATTAACATAGACATGCAACTTAGTTTAGAATTGGGTCCTTAGGTTAATCCAACCATTTTTTTAGTGATTAGGAGTTCACCTCTGCTTTAGGATATTAACCCTCTAATTATTTGTCAGACTATACATGCACTCGAAGACATTGTTTTAAAGTTTTTCTAATGGGGAGTTAGTGATTTGGACTCTATTTTGATTTTTTTTTCCAGAATAAACAATTGATAATCTATAATAACCAGTGCTTGAGTAATTCTTAATTTGATATCTTGATTAATTTACAAAACATTTTGTTTTGTATTTTATTTATTTTAAAGAAAATGTGGAAGATCATTGGTTATTCTTTACATTTATTAGCCTGAACAAGATGCACAAGTTACACCATTTTAAGGATGGTAAATTTTCTCTTGATGTCCCAGTTAGATTTTTTTTTCCTCATTAAGTGTGAAACTGGAAAGGTGCTTGTGAGCTAAAAATTTGTTAAGCTATATGGAAAGTTGTTGCGCTTGATATGAATTTTGTGAGTAGATTTACTGTAATCCCTCATGAGTCAAACTCGTCCACTAGGAGTAACCTAGGGGTTTAAGGGCTTACTGTATACGTTAAATGAATCGAGAATGCCTACGAAAATGACGATTAGCTTTTATTTTATTTTTCTTGTTTCTTACTTTCTTTTATTTTTTATTTATTTCTTTTTGGATCATGTAGATTGCTAGGGACTAGCATATGCTGGTTGGGGGTGTGTGATAATTTCTTAAAATTGCATAATTATCATAATTAAAATAAACATTATTACATTTATTTTATGTGTAATTATACTAAACTATGTATTTTCTCTTATAGGAACTATTGAAAAGCTCAATTAAAGTTTGAAGCCTATTAGCAAAGCCTACCAATGAAGATGATGTCAAAAGATAATGAAGATCAACACTAACCAATTTAATCAAGTGAAAATCAAGCATCCAAGGGAATTCAAAGGTCAAGATTAATAGGGGAGGATGATTAGACATTAGATCAACTCACTCATTGGGCAAACAAGTCAAAAATGTGTGGGACTCATGTGTAAAATGATCTTTAATTCATGCCTATTTTAGAAAATTCGCTAGAAAATGAGGTTTGAGTCACTCAGTATTTTGGCCATAACTTTTTTACTCAAAATTCGGATCAAGGAAAGGTCAGTGGGGTTGGAAAGAAGATTAAATTCTTTATAAATTTGTATTGCACTATTGTTTTCCAATTCGGATGATTTCAAGGTAAAAAAAGAAAGCAATGTCGAGTAAATTTGGAATGATGTGAATGCTAAAAATTTAGAGATTTTTTGGCCTATTTCACTTTTCCTCTATAAAAGGGGTATGCCAATGCACAAATTTATCACTTCTTCTTCTCTATTTTCTTCTTAATTTTTAGGGTTTTAGTATTTTATTTTCATAGCTTGTATTAAGAAAATGATGGGCTAAAGGCCAGATCAAGGTTAGAGGTGAAATTTAGTTATTTGTAATTTTATTTTGGATTTTAATACAATATTTGTTTTATTGGATGTTTTTTTTGTTGTTAAATGTTCAAGTCTTTAAACTCTCTTTGATTTATCGTTAACTCCGGATACGGTAAATGTTTAGAAAGTCCCTGTGACTCGTTAACAAATTACATAATTGTTCAAAACGTTCAATTTTGCAATTATTTCCGATGTTTTAATGGTGTGATCTTCCACTTAGGTAGAATTTTTATTTGATTCTAACCATGATAATTTGATCCAAAATAAGTTACAAGTCATTAAATGGATCCTTGAAACCTTAGGTCCATTTAATATAATTTTTCTATTTTTACATTATTGCTGCTCCATACTATGGTGTAGAAACCTGAATCGGATTTTTTCCCCTTTCATCTGTAATCTTTGTTTTTGTTTCACAAGTCAGTTTCTGTGGATTAGATCTTGTAATGTATTATAAAACTTGTATACTTTCAAGTAAAACTACCTTGGATTTTTGGTTCATTAAGTTGGATCATTAGTCTAGGCGTAACATATTGCAACAGTGAAGCTGCATTAGAATTGCTCACAATTTGGTCTAGCATGACATAACGGAATATGTTGAGGTTGACAGACATTTCATAAAGGAGAAGTTGCAAACCAAACAAATTTGCATGCCCTTTGAAAGACTGAAGATCAGATAGCCGATGTGTTTACTAAAGGATTGTGTAGTTATAGTTTTAGTAGGATTATTTGCTAGTAAGGTATGCACAATATTTACATACCAGCTTGAGGGGGAGTGTTGGTGTATACGAGTGTATGTGGGCACAATATGTGAGGGTATTTAGGTACATTGTACATGAGTGGTATACTTGTAAATATTTGATGTAATGTCTCTAGTATCCTTTTATTAATACATTCATACTTATGAGAGAGTAACTCTCTCCATACGATTTCCCATAATTTCACCTTTCCTCTCTCTTCTTCTTCCTCTCCTTCTCCACAAACCCTAACACATTACTACAAAAATCCATTGCTTTACCTTCGATTATGATGAAAAGTTGTAAAGATCATGTAATGGATATGGAAATGTTATTAAGGTGTGAGGAAATCCATTGGAGCCAAAAAGCTAAATGTAAGTGGTTGAAAGAAGGTGATGGGAATTTGAATTTTTCACAAAGTGGCAAATGGGAAAAAAAAGAAAAGTTTGATTACGAGATTGAGAATCCATACCGAGGAAGTGAAGGAGTTCGATAGATTTAAAGATGAAGCTATTAGATTCTTTTCAAATATGTATGCTAAGGAAAATAGGGAAAGGCCTTTCATTGATAACTTGTTCTCAGATTCGTTGTATGTGGACCCAATCGGATGTATTGAAGTTAATTTTTTTACGGAGAAATTCAAAATTCTATTTTCAGCTTGGAAGTTGATGAGTCTCCGGGGTCCGATGGTTTTTCTATGCTCTTTTGTCAAGAATGTTGGGATATCTTGAAAGATGATTTGATGAAGGTTTTTGCTGAATTTTTTGAGAGGGGAACTATTCATAAGGTGGGTGGTTAATGCCATTTTTATAGTTATTCTGAAGAAAGAGGAAGCAATGAATTTTTTGGATTTTTGTCCTATAAGCTTGGTGAGTAGATCATACAAAGTCATTGCAAAAGTTTTATCCTTGAGATTGATGGGGTTAATGGAAGAGGTTACTTTGAGCACTCAAGGTGCATTTGTCTAGGGGAGGCAAATTTTGGATGGTATTCTAATTGCTAATGAGTGTGTTGATTGGAGAAAGAAAGCTAAAGTCTTAGGTTTGGTTTGCAAAATTGATTTCGGAAAAGGCCTACGACAAGGTGGATTGGGATTTTCTTCGTTGGGTTCATGTGAAGAAAGGTTTTGGAGAGAAATGGATTCGATGGATATTAGGATGCTTGGACCACCCTCACTTCTCTATAATGCTGAATGGTACTTCAAAAGGCTTTTTTGGTTTTTCCCAAGGTTTGAGACAAGGTGATCCTTTATCCCCTTTTCTGTTCACTCTTGTTGTGGATGCTTTTAATGCATTAATGCATTCATGCACAAAGCTAAAGAGTGTTCTTTTATTGAGGGGTTTCCATTTGGGAGAAATGATATTTCCATATCTCCTCTACACTTTGCCAATGACAATATATGCTTTATTATAGCTGAGGAATTGCAGGTCAGGCATTTGAGATATATTTTAACGACATTTTAGATGATATCAAGGCTTAAGGTTAATCTATCCAAGTCAAGTATTGTTGGCATTGAGGTGGATGAGCCAAACTTGATGCTCCACAATGGAGAAAATACCAAAATTGATGTAGGATATCCTAAGAGGCTCAAATAATTGTTAAAGTATAAAAGTATGGAAGCAAGATCTTTCAATAATTGAATTTAGCACTAAAAGTAGTTATGGGATAAGAGAAAAAAGAGAATAGAATCATATAAATAGAATTTAGAAGAATATAGAATGAAAAGAAGGAAAGAAAGAAAAAGACCTCAAAAGGGTCTTTCTGTAATTTTGGATAGTCCAAAAATTACCAAAATGCTCCTATGACGTGTCAGAAAATTCCAAAATTTTATTGTAGTTTTTGACATGTACAAAGGCTTTACAACCCAAATTTCACGGTATTTGAACAAGTTTTACTAGTTCAAATTATGAAATTTCAGAAAATAAAAGGTTTTGATGAAAACTTGTAGGAATCTTTCGAGGGAGAAGAAGATAAGAAAGAATATAGGATAAGAGAAAGAAAAATAAAAAGAGAAGAAGAGACTAAGAGAGGAGAAGAAGATAAGAGAGATCCTGGGAGAGAAGATGTGAGAGAGAGAGGGAGGGTGAGAGGTATTCACGTGTTCACCTTGGTGTAATACAATCCACATGGAGAGAAAGGATAGCCTAGGAGATGGTGTCAACCCTTGGAGAGAAGAACATGGCCATAGTCACACCATGAAAAACCACTCAATAATTCAACACAATTCTTAAAAATCTTCACTGAATTGAAATAACGGGGAGGGGTACCTTATATAGGCCTATAAAACTTAAATTAATAGAAACTTGCTTAAAATAGAAACTTTTAAAAAATCTGAAAGACTTGCGAACCAAACTTTCCTAAACTCTTAAGACTTCTAATAATCTTCTTTCTAAATTTAAAACTTTTAAAAACTTATAGGCATATGGGATGTTGACTAGCACACATTGTGGGGCCCATTTGTTGAATATGGAAACTTACTAACGGACAAATAACATGTAGAGACAACCAACCCATTATAATCCCAATCTAGACACTGGCTTTTAGCCTTATTACAAACAAACCCTTGCAAATAAAAATCCTAATCTACCCTTGGCACGAAAGGCCTTATTACAAAAAGTACCCACTCCTTACAAGATCCTAAATAACCCCACATAGCACTCAATTTTAAATCGTGCTCTCTTATGTGGGGGTACATACATTAGCATTGTTGTTCGCATCGGAATTTATCTTCGTTTGCGGAGATTCTTAGTTGTAAAGTGGAATCGTGGCCTCTGAAATATTTGGGTCTTCCATTGGGTGGATTTCCAAGATCCATTTTGTTTTTGGGATCTAGTGGTGGAAAAGGTTCAAAAGAAGTTGGCTTACTAGAAGAAATCTTTTATATCATTGGGCAGTAGAATTACACTTATCAAGGTTGCAATGTCTAACGTGCCGGTGTATTACATGTCATGATTCAGATGCATGACATGATCTCCCATTATTTAGAAACGTTTCAAAGGGATTTTTTTATGGAAAGGCCGGAATGGTAAGAAGGTTCACCTTGCCAAATGGTTGGAGGTGTGTAAGTAGATATTTAGAGGAGGATTGGGTATGGGTAATCTCAAAGAAAGGAACTTGACATTACTTCAGAAGTGGCTATGAAGATTCTCTACTGATCAGGGTAGTTTATGGGACTCCATAATCCTTAGCAAATATTGATTGGATTCAAATGGGTGGGATTGTACATCAAATCTTTCTCGTTCGATGTCTTTGTATTGGAAACACATCATCCTTGTTTTCTTTTCGTTTTCTTCCCTGTGTGGTTTGTGATAGGTGACGGGAGGTTTGTCAAATGTTGGAAGGATCTTTGGTGGGGAGACCAAAGCCTTTCACTCTCTTTCCCTAGATTATTTTGTATATCTAATCAAAAGGATGCTTTGTTCATGAGGTTATTCTGATTTGGGCCTTCTTGGCTCGTGATTTTCTAGAGACCATTTTGAATGGGAAGTGGATTTGTTGGCAAATCTTCTTTCGAGTCTCAAAGAAATCTTCAATTCAAATTCAATTCTTGACAAAAGAACTTTGATCCTTGAGTCTATAATAAGAGTTGTGGGCAGCTGGCTTCTTGTAACTAAGGAATTCAAAGGCCTTTCACTTTCCATGTTTATGCGAGATTGGGCTTTCACTATATCCCTCAATCTTCCTATGGGGAAAAAGTTGGTTGTGCAGTGGAAGTCTCCTCAAAAGGTGTGTTAAAGCTAAACTTTGATGTCACATCTAATCTAGGGTCAGCTGGTTTTGGATGTGTGATTCAGGATTATTGGCATGTTGTTGTTCGTGCTTTATGTGGTTCGTAGGGAATTTGTGATTCCATTAAGGCAGAGTCTCCGGGTTTCGTTATGGGCTAACGTGAGCCAAGTAAATGGAAGGTTTGATAGTCGTCTGGGATGTCCACTGAATCCAGAATAACTTCTCCTTTCTTCATAAACATGCGAGCACTCTATTGAAAAAGGGTCCCAATCATAACTTTCTTTGGGACCTATTTGCGCTTTGGAATGGGGATGCATGACTTTTCTAACAAGCTAACAAGTAGACCCATGCTTCCTACAATGTTACTTATTGGAAAACTGCCGGCAAGATGTTGTTTCAATCTCGTGACACCCCTGCTGCGATTTTCTTCTCATAGTGGTTACATTGTGATTTATGACTGTCTTCATCTAGAGGTCCACATGTTGCCAACCATATCATTATCTCCCTGGCGTGGTGCATATTGATAGTCTTGGACATTAAAAAAAGATTCCATGCTTATGATATGATCTATAAGGGTCATGTGATGTTTTATATGACATTAACTCTTAATCCATCACGTATAAGTAATATTAAATAATTTTAAACATTCTTCAAATTTTACATAATTCAGAAAGTAGGCAAATACAATCTTTTAACCCAAATATTTAGCATGTATAGCTTGTGACGCTTTACTCTTGAGTCATTTCAGGATAGGGTACACAATTCTCTATTTACTTAAGGTTATTATCTCATGTAACCTAATTGTGGTTTTTCATTCTTGTGTTGCAGGTTTTGCTTATCAGGATCCTCTGATTCTATGATCAGGTAAATATTTCGTATACTTCATCTTATAGTGTAAATAAAGATTTATTTTCAGACTAGTGATTTCGGTATTTCATATATTTGGATACCATGTTTATAGTTTTTGGCCATCAGATGTTAATTTGAAATGGTTTTGAGCATAATTGATTGGGCACTATATTCATGGGAAAAAATATTTTACTTTCTATGTTTAAGATGAATTGGGTATAGTTGGAGTAATTTTCAATTTTAATTGGATAATTTGTCTTGTCTCAGTATTAAGCCCGAAAATTTAGATGAGCAGCAGCTAATTGATTAGAATGTAATTGATTAGATTTTTTTTGACCGATGGCGGTTCTGATTTAGTAAAAGAACAAAGGGAATAAATTACATGGGAGCAAAATACAAAAGGAAAAATATTACACAATTACAAAGGAAGGCTTATTTCAATGAAAAACCATGATTTAGATACTCTTCCCTCTGCCAAGAGGTCAGCATTATCGTTGGCAACCTAAGAATCGATAACAATATGTTCTTTAAAGAAACTAGCTCGTGAACTTGCATGAATCTTCTAAATTAAAAATCTCCAAGGTTCATGCTTTTCATGGGAGTCCCAATCTATCACATACTAGAGTTCCTCTCCAGGGTCAATGGATTAAAACACAAATCTCTAGGAATAAGAAGCATTTGCAAAAGTTTCAGAAATCAGAATTGCACCTTTGTTGATCACACTCACTAAGTGGACCTTAGAAACATTGGTAACACCTCAGTCCCTAAAAAGATCCTGTGTCTGATGTGCATAGAAGATGGGGAATCAGTGAACCACCTCTTCATTATTGCAAATTTGCTAGTGGAATATGGTGCCGCCTTTTGGGTCTTTTTGGTTTCAGTTTGGTTTACTTGTTTGACATCATTGTTTCCTTGTGGTTAATGGTATCTTGCACCTTTTTGAAGAAAAGGGTAAGCTACTGTGGAGATTATCCGAGGCATTTTACCTTGGACAATTGGTTTGATCAAGCTCAGAGTGGCTCATTGGGCCACAATAGTTGATTTGTTCAGGGTCATATCCACGGTTCCGTCATATGTTACTGGACCACCATCATTGTCATATCATCCCAAACTCTTTTCGTTTTGTCAGTCTAATTTTGCTCTATAGGACGATGGTTTGTCTGCTCTTGCTTTAGGATGTGAGAGACTATTGATTGAGGGAGACTTCTTCGTTGTGGTAGGTTGGTTTGTATTAGGTAGCACAGGCCCATAGAGGTTCTCTCATCTTATTGAGAAATGTTGTGCAGTAGCTTTCCTCGATGAACACCTCATTCTATTGGATACTGAGGATTGCTATGTAGCCTATGTTAGCCAAGATGGGCACCTGGGGACTGGAATACTTGTATCACCTTGTATTTTTCACTTCCCCCTTTGGCTATGGCTTGGCAGGGGGTTATCTTCATTGTACCTTTTCACATCCATTGTTATCAATAAATTCTGTTATTCTGAAAAAAAATAAAAGAAAGTGAATGTGGTCTGATTAGATGGAATGTACCTCTGCAAGAAAGATGAGTAGAATGAAGTTGACTGGTGCGCAGGATTTACATGGTGCTCTATGGTTATTCATAATAATAATAATAAAATCCATTACCTTATGTTATTGATACTTGAATGGATTTAGGTGCATCCTAGATCACTGGACTGTCCTGAACAACACACTGGCTGTGGTACCTGGACAGCAGCAACTGTGATTTTATAGTAATGATATAACACATTACTGGCAGAAGTTTGTTTTTTTTATATAGGTAATTATAGGCAAAGACCGGTTTTGAACCCGGGTCTGTGGTACGACACCCACAGGCATTACTGGCGGAAGTTTGTTATCAGGAACTATATAAAAATATTTTAAAATTCCCAATTGAGAGGCATGATTGTCTGTTGATAGGGCAACTATATTGATTCAAATGGAAGCCCTAATGATACCATAAATCGGATCTATCTATCTATCTATATATATATTGCCATGTGATTGAGACTTCCTGTATGTGCTCACGGAGCACTAAGTGATGTTTATTGGTGAGTGCTAAAAGGACTTGATCCCGTGACCAGGCAAATTGATTCTGTTTATAGATGATATGGGCTTAAAGTCACATTGGGATATAGAATAAGAACATAATTTCTATTCATCAAAATCAATGTGCCTGTATGTTTTAGTATTAATTTGTGTTCCTTTTTGAGTTCTCTTTTGTCATTTGGTTGAAGCAGGGAGTTATGTATATTGTTATCAAAATTCTTTTGGCAGTAAAAGCTGTATTGTTTCTAGCATAAGCCTGGATGAATACTGATAAAGGAAATTAACAGTGTGTTACCTATTATTTATTGAAAAATTGCCTATCCAAATGTCATAGAACAGATTCTTTTGGGGATTCATGAGTTCATGAAGCATTTAGTGTGTTTTTGGTTTGGATTTGTTTGGTTTTGAGGGTTTCTTTATTGGGGTTATTTGTATAGCCTCGACAAAACGGGTTGTGTATACCTTTGATGCATGCTTTGTATAACTTTTTATGTACAAATTTCTCATTATCGAAAAAAAAACTACTAACCAAGAAGGGAAAAAAAATCATTTACACTATAGGCAAAATTTTATTTTTCCTGGTGGGACAAGCTGTATTCCTTGAGCAGAAGCCTGTATGCATAGCGGAAAAAGGACAATTGATAATCTGGTTGAGCTATTAGGCATTAAAAAATATGAGTATATTGAATCTTATGTAAGAAACTTTTGTATGCTTTATATGGTGATTGATTTTTTTTTAATCTTGCTTCTTAGATTATGGGATCTTGGTCAGCAGCGCTGTGTGCATTCCTATGCTGTGCATACAGACTCTGTTTGGGCACTTGCCAGTACTCCTACATTCAGCCATGTTTATAGTGGTGGGAGGGATCTTTCTGTAAGTAACATTTTCTTTAAGAACGTAACTAATGCTTGTCCCCCTTCATCTATGTTTGTTGTGTTCTCATTTTTTATTATTTGACTTGCTTTAATATTTATTCTCCTTGTGCGCAATTATGGATGCTATCTCAGTTATACCTGACTGACTTGGCGACAAGAGAAAGTGTGTTGCTTTGCACCAAGGAACACCCTATTTTGCAACTGGCATTGCATGATGATAACATATGGGTTGCAACAACAGATTCTTCTGTACATAGGTGGCCGTGTGATGGACGTCAACCCCAGAAGGTTTTTCAAAGAGGTGGTTCGTTCTTGGCTGGCAACTTGTCTTTTACGAGGGCAAGAGCTTGTTTAGAAGGATCTACTCCTGTAAGTTGCACCTGTTTCTATTTTCTATTAGAAACATGCAAATAAACCTGCCATATTTTGTTTTAAGAAGGAATTCAGTTATCCACTTATCTTCATTCTATTCTAATTGCTATATCTCTTTTATCTTTTTGGTCTTTGGGTATACTAATATGTTTCGATTGAGAGCCAGGACATGTGTTTCTTCCTTTATGATATATATGGGTATAGAGAGATAGTGATGTGGATAACATCATACAACTTATGTATGTGCCCCCACATAAGAGGGCTAAATTCAAGTGTACAAGTGATGTGGGGTTATTTAGGATCTTCTAGGGGGGTAATATTTATTTTATGCGTTCATGTAATAGGGCCAATGGTGCCAAAATTTCTGTTTTTTTTTTAATAGTCGTAATCCTGTTTTTTACTTTGGATCCAATTTTTCTATGACCAAAACTTGACTTTTTGGCTTGATTTTGATGTCATTAGATAGGTTATTTAGTTACCTTTCTAAGAAGACCAAAATTGCGCAAATCCGAGGTGATTTGGGA
>JAOXJP010000008.1:13747475-13760919 GCA_025762735.1 Platanus orientalis | reverse complement strand
AATCACTCCCTGAAGGAATCCTATACTTCGTTATATATAAAAACTTCGTTATCATTGTATAGTTATATGTTATATTTTAGAGTCAGACTATAGAAGACCTTGTATAAAAACCATTGGATTTGAATCTTTTTTATTGGATTGGAATAAAGTAATATTAACAATAAATTCAATAATAAATCTTTTCTTTTTTTTTTTCCCCTTCATATCAAAGCATTACTAAATCTAATAGACAATAATAGTTTATTCAATGCTAACAACATATGATTTACTTTAAATAACATACAATATTGTTTCTTGGATCGCATCCTAATCGATTCCTGAGATGTTTCTACTTGTTTATATTTGTTTCCCTAAATAGTTTTCACTTGTTTCAACACGCTTCTGATGTTTGGAAAGCGTGCTTCCCACGTTTGGGAAACACACTTCTCACTACTTGAGGAAGCGGAGTGGATTAGCTTCCCAAACAAGCTTTGTAGGAGGCACCAAGCTTCCCTGCAACTATGGTTATAACATTTAGAATTGATTTACAATGTCATTGAGTTGCATTTGCATATGATTGTTAGGGTTAAATTTAATATCAAATTTGCAAAAAAGAACTGACATATGAAACACACACACAAAAATAATATTTATAATAATAATAAAAAGAAAAAGAAAAAAAATGAATCATTACGGGCCATTTAATTCCTAATAAAATGTTGGTAGTTTCTTTTAAGGCAGTCTTAATTGTATATCCCATTGAATATTTATAATAATAATAAAAAGAAAAAGAAAAAAACTGAATCATTACTGGCCATTTAATTCCTGATAAAATGTTGGTAGTTTCTTTTAAGGCAGTCTTAATTGTATATCCCATTGAATTCTAAATTTGCTGTGGTTACAGATATAAAAGAAAAATTTTTAGGGGGGAGGGGAAGTTATTGAAATTTCTTTGGATATTGGATTTGCAGTCTGATGTTTATTTATAGTGCTAATGTTCTGATAATCTAGTATGGCAATTGAATTTGCTACATTCATTCAGTCTTCTACTTTGGTGGTACTTCAGAAGTCCCTTCTTTGGTTTGTTTTCTTTTAAATTAGTGTAACTGCATTTTTGTGTGTTGAGGTATTAACTATTTGACATTTTATCAGGTGCCTGTTTACAAAGAACCATCATTTACCATTCCTGGAACTGCAGGAATTGTGCAGCATGAAATTTTAAATAATAGAAGGCATGTCCTGACTAAGGTGATTTTGATGCTTGCCCTCAACATCTCCATGCCTATTGATACTCTTGAATGTAAATTGGTTTTCTGGGTATTTATAGTTCTAGAATGTAATGGCTTTTTTTACTACTATTGTGATAGGATACTGCAGGCTCAGTGAAGCTATGGGAGATCACCAGGGGCATTGTGGTTGAGGACTATGGCAAGGTTTCAAGAGTAACTTGTTTCCCATGTTTCATTGTTGGCTAGGCGGATATTATTGTTAGTCCTGTCAATGTGCTAGTAGGGAAAATATCCTGAAACCATAATTTTGATTTTGTTTTGGGGGGCTTTATGGTATAAATATTTATTCGTAAGTGGCTAATCTGCAGGTTTCATTTGAAGAGAAGAAGGAAGAACTATTTGAGATGGTATAGATACTTAGATTTTTGGACATGATGCTATATAAATTTATTCAGTTGTGGATTTTTAGGCGAATAATCTTTTTGGTTTCTTTTTGACTTCTCCAGGTAAGTATTCCTGCATGGTTCACTACAGATACTCGGCTTGGAAGCTTGTCTATCCATTTGGACACCCCACAATGCTTTTCCACGGAGATGTATTCTGCTGACCTGAACATCGTTGGGAAACCTGAGGATGACAAGGTAATATTTTTGTTAATTGTGCTGCTACATTTTAGCTTACTTTAATCTGCTATTGTTAGCCACTATTGAAAAATAGGCAGGATACAGTATCCTAGGTAGGGCTGTCAACGAGCCAAGCTTTTCCCTGCTCAGCTCAGGGTGCCAAGCTCATGCTTGGCTCGTAAAGATTGTTGTGAGCTTAGCTCCATGGTTTTTAGTGATCACCGATCCGATTAACTATATGATTGTGGATCTACCAATCCTTGAAGTTTCTATATAATTTTTCACACTGGATTGTCTCATCCAGTCATGGATTGTCCGATCTAGAATGATCCAGGATTGGGATCGGAGGTGGACTATTTGGTTCACCGATCCGAGCATTAAAACCATGCTCAGCTCAGGCTTGCCTTATCACGCCAAACTCAAACTTAATGATTCAGGCTCGAATCTTTTAACTCAATAGCCCATGGGCCAAATTTGCTTCTAAAGGCTAAAGAAATAGCTGGTTGAAACAGGCTCAACAGCCCAATAAAAACTTTGTTGACTCTTTCTAACAAATGTAATATGTAAATATATACAGCAATTTGGATGACAGTTATTCATATATATATATATATATATATATTTTTTCTTTTCAAAATAAATAGAAGGTTATTTCAGTCATTTTATGCTCGTACTACCTTTTTAATTTTCATTCCCTTCTACTCCCCCCCGCGGACTTTCTCTCTCTCTCTCTCTCTCCACCGGTTTTGGCATAATTGATTTCTTCCTCTTCATTATGAATGGTTTATGTTCAACAAATAAATCTATATGGGATTTCAAGCTAAGTGATTAAGCATTTAGGTTATTGAAATTTAATTGCCCCTCCCAACTCTGGGTAAAAGAAAAAAGATATTGGAAAATCTGTGTTTTTGTTTCATTTTCTTGCTTAGGGTTTCTGATTTTCATGGTTAGGGTTGGTTTTCAAGAGGAAAAATCATAACTGTAATGTTTATTTTTAATTTTGTGCCGTGATGCTTTTTTTGGGTTTAAAAACTCTCTCTCTCTCTCTCTCTTTTCTGTGTGCTTTTTTTATCACAAAACAATTATTTTGCTGTATTTGTGGTTTGTATGTGGTTGCATCAAGTCCCTCCTTGTTGGGTATTTGAATTGGCTTGATTGTACATTTTCTTTTTGAAATCATGTTTGGAGTTTCCAATGGTTGACGTCTGTACTGGAAATTGGTTTCATTTGGGTTTTGGTTGAAAGTAAGAAACCCTTATGGTGTTTCTGTTCATGATTTCAAAATATATCAACTTAGTGTTTGGGGACTCAATGATCAAGCCACCCAGGGCCCTTCTTGATCAAAAGGTTTTTTGCTTGCAATCTCTCTCTTTCTCTCTCTTCTTGGTCATTTGACATTCCTTTTTTCCTCTTCTTTTCCTCCCTTCTCCGAAGCCCTTTCCCTTCTTGAGCTTCTGCCAATGACAAGCCAACTTCCAATAAAATAACCAGCGATAAGAGAGAGGACAGATGAGGGAATAAGTGGAAGGGAATGAATAAAAGGCAGTGGGAAAGTAAAATGACTGAAATACCCTTGTATATTATTATTATAATATTGAAAAGAAAAAAAATATGAATAGTTTATGTCCAAAAAGATTTGGGTACGATGCTAAGGTCCCCTTGGAGGTGGAGCTCTTTACCTTCTTGTGGAGCTTTCTGCCAACGACAAGCCAACCACCAATAAAATAAACAGCGATATGAGAGGGGATAGTTGAGGGAACAAGTGGAAGGGAATGTAAAATGGGAAGGCAGTTGGAAAGTAAAATGGACTCTTGGTTTTGTTTTGGAAAGAAAAAAAATATGGATAATTTTAGTCCAAATAGATTTGGGCACAATGCTAAGGTACGCTTTAACATGGGTACGTTATATATATATATATATAGGACTCAAAAGCGAGCTGATGCTAGTGCAGCTCAGCTTAGGCTCAGCTCTGCAAGCTTCAAACAAGCTCAAGCTCAGCTCAGGATGAGCCAAGCTCTGAACTGAGCCATTCTAGCTCGGCTCATCGGCAGTTCCAATCCTAGTTGTAAGCATATAGATGCCTGTAATATTCATCTCTAAAAAAAAATAGATGCTGAAATTTGTGAATGTTATAACAGGTAGATAATGTTTGATATACTATGTATTTTAATTTATTGGTGGAGAATGTTTTAGAACTTGCATCGTATAGACTTAAAACCTTCATGAATCCTTGTAGAATTAGATTAATAATTCCTTGCAACATCCTCAGTCAAGTTTGAGTTGCTAAATTCAGTCTGGACTTCTCCATCGATTGTCTGATACATGTTAGTTGTGTTGCTATATATTTATGTTCTTTTCTATAATTGGTAGAGAGACTTATCAATGTTAAGTGCTAATATGAAGAGGATCAATTTATGGACCAATTGTGAAATTATGGTCTGATGTTTAGAGCCCATAAAGTGCTTCTCAACATTTAACTGGAAGTTTAGTTGGTTAAACAGACAATCTTAATTTGTTTGGATCATTTTGTAATGAAAATTTTTAAATAAAAATAAAAAAAATAGCGAAGGGGAATATCTGGGGTAAATATATGGGGCCAATAAATGTAGCAGAGTTATTGATGCTCGAATGTGGACGTGAGGCTTCTTGCCAAGTCAAGCAGTTTTTGTGTGTAATCTTGATCTTGTTAGTTAGTTAAGTTTATCCCTTCCAGAATCTTCTAGGAAGTGTATTGAAGTATTACTGGTGTGTTTTTCAGTGTTTGATTCTTATTGTTTGAAGCCTCAAAAGTTTTTGGTGTGGTCTTTATCAGTTTCTCCGTACCAACTTTTGCTTAGATTTTCTTTTTGAATGTTTAACTTCTGTGCTTGTGGGATGATCATTTTATAGTCACTTTTCAATGGGAAGCTGCAATGTATTGGTTCTCAATGTTCACTCATCAGTTGTTTTATTGCAATCTTCCACTCAGTATTATTATTATATATTTGGTTGCTTTTTATTGCTTATTAGGATTAAATGTTTATTTCATTGGCTTACATGTACTTCTGCAGGTCAATCTTGCCCGAGAGACCCTTAAAGGTTTGCTGGCTCACTGGCTAGCCAAAAGGAGGCAAAGGTCTGCACCACAAGCTTCAGCCAATGGTGATGTTTCATCAGGAAAAGATTTTTCCATTAGAAATCATTCCCACACAAGAGTTGAGGTTGATGGTAATGCCGGAAATGACTATATGGTCTATCCTCCATTTGAGTTTTCGACAGTTTCTTCCCCTTCTATAATTACTGAAGGCTCCCATGGAGGTCCATGGAGAAAGAAGATCACTGAGTTGGATGGCACTGAAGATGAGAAGGATTTTCCCTGGTGGTGTCTGGATAGTGTTTTGAATAATCGACTACCACCAAAAGAAAATACCAAGTAATATTCTGACCTTAATGCATATCTATTGACTTATTCGGTTCTTATACTTAACAGAAACCTTGCGTGTAAAAACTATTGTTGATTAAGCTGCTGCTTCTAATGTTCTTGTGGAGATGGTTTGCTGTTCCAACTTGTGAAAATATGGGCAATTTTTTGTGTATGGTAATCTTATCATGTTCAGATAAACAGTTAAACAGTTGGGAATATTTGAGGATTACTCATACATTTTTGTTCTTATTTAATATAACATTCACATCATACAAAACCTGCATGGTCAAAGTTGAGAAGAACCATAGCACTTTAGTGTTGCTCAGCTCTTCACTGCGTCTTTTATTCATTCTCCTTTTGTTCTTTCATTTCCTATTTATTGGTGAGATTATAAAGTATACTCTCCACCTGCTAGTGTTGGGAATTGATGAAAAGAGCCAAAAAAAAGAAAAAAAAAAGAAAAGAAAGATAAAGTTATTCTTTTGCAAGAGCCCGTAGCCTTTGAACTTCTTAGTGGTATAATGTTTATGGAGGTGGTTTGGTTATCCATTTTTCTGTAGGTCACTGAAGTGAAGCAATATTTTCATTGAGTTTAGTGTTGTTTCCGCAGGTGCAGCTTCTATCTACAACCCTGTGAAGGTTCAACTGTCCAGGTCCTCACGCAGGGGAAACTAAGTGCACCTCGAATATTGCGAATACATAAAGTAAGGATTTTTGTTTAGTTTGCTTGGCAGTATACTCTGTATCAGAGATCACTCATCATCTACAGAAGTTTAAATGGTGGTCATGGTGTTTTGAAATTGATGATGCCAGACGTGTGACCTGTAGACAGTTATTTACTTGGATATCCAGATTATTATACATGCATGGCATGGTTTTGAATAAGCGTAACATGTATCAGCCACTGATTATTCTAATTTGTGTTGTAGATGTGCTCATATGTCAATTGATATGCATCCAAACATTTGATGTACAATGAACACGTGAATTTTTTCTGAGAATGCTAGAAAAACGCCAAGAAAATGCTTAATATATAATATACTGTGAGGAGATTGCATGTATGACAATCACGTGTTCAAGAAGTGTTGTCTTGGATCGCTTTTTGATTGTATTAATTTTATGTGTATTTGTATATGTGTTCATGAAGATGAAATACAAATATTATCTTATCAAAAAGGAAAAGAAATGTTATTTATATGAAGTTGAAAAGTAATTTAAAGTGGGTAACATTGAATTTAATTTGGTGAATAGAATATTAATCAACATGCTAAATTGGCAGCCATCTCTGTATTTGTAAAACAACATCATAGGCAGTTTAGAAACTAAAAAGATAAGCACATTGCTGCATTATGTGTGTGTGACAATTTATGAGTTGTTGTTTGAGTCTTGATGATGATCCTTGATTTGTTTCCCCGATGTAAGGTCTTTCCTTTTGGGAAATGTGGTTGGGAATGCAGTTTGTATGCCATCCTTTGAGGATTATTGATGGCAAAATTCTATTCCTTTTAGTATCGTATGGGACTGAAGTGATTGTTTCTCATTGCCCCCTGGCCTCAAAAGAATTCAAAGTTATTAGCTAAACTTTTTAGTTTAGAGAGATGTAACATAGTGGCTAGAGCTTTTTCTCTTTCCCAATCTTTTTGAGTCCTGTAAGAGAATGAGAGATTACAATGATGTGTCCTGGTACTTAGTCCTGTTGGGTTCTGTTCTTCTCTTTTGTGATCATAATGGGGGTCTTCATAGTCTTTGGATCCAATTTGGGATAGGTAACACCAACAAAACTGAAACTTTGGTTCTCCTAGAGCTCGAGTTTGCAAAAAAATCTTCACTTGTCCTAGGTGGTGGTTGAACCTGATTTGAGAAGTTTTGTTGCCTAGAGGCGACATGAGTCTCAGTTTGACTCTCTTTGAACATTTTGTTCTCATGGTTGCCTAGGTTGGACAACAATCTGGCGCATACTTAATCTTTGGCTAAATATTGTGTTCGTGGTAATGTGTTCTATAACCATATGATTTTTTGAGGATAAGGTGTTTTTTTGTGGAGAGTTTGATTGTCTCAGTCTATGGTTCTATACTTCTATCCTTGAATGGGTCTCCATTACAATGGACCTTGAGGATTCAGCTTGGTACTTGTTGTGGGAGATGGGCTTTTAATCAGCAGTTGTTGTTGGCTTTGGTATTTCTTCTTGATTCTATGTATTCTTCATTTGTTTTTCTCTTTTTCGCCGTCCTGGTGAATCCTTTGATTTTGTTCTTTTTTTTTTTTTGCTTTAATGAATTAACCATTCTCACCAAAATAATAATAATAATGATAATAATAATAAAAGAAAGAAAAGAAAAGTAAAGAAAAAGAAGATGAAACCTTTTTCTTTGTAATTTCTCTATCCCCCAATCTTCTTATAAATTGACTTACTTTTTATGGATCAAAGTCATAGTTTCCGGAGTGAGGAGTGAGAAGTGAGAAGCAGGAAGCAGGGCTCAATAAGTCCTTGGGAAATGAGTAACAATTAAGAAGCATCTAGAGAGTGAGTAGGAACTGATCAAGAAACAATTGGAAACGATAAAGTACAATTTGGAACTTCAAATAATTAGAAAACTTATTATGAAATGACTAGGAAATAAAATGATAATAATAAAAAGTCTACAACTTATAACTACAAGTACAATTACAAGAAGTAAATAACAATAAGTTATCCTAGAATCAGACTATGTAAGACCTTGTATAAAACCATTGGATTTGAATCTATTATATTTGATTGGAATAAATGAATAGAAACAATAAAGTTAATATATATATTTTCTACTAATCAATATTATATCTCATAGAAAATATTTTATTCAATACCAATAGCTTATGGTTTATATTAATTAAAATACAAATCTGCTTATTGGTTTGTTTTCCAGTTGATTCTTCAGACGTTTCCATTCACTTCTCTAGAAGCTTCTACTTGCTTCCCTAAATAGCTTTTACTAACTTCCCCACTTGCTTCGTCGTGCTTCCCCATTTGTTACACTGTGCTTCCCAAAGGTGGGAAACGGAATGGAATTGGCTTCCCAAACGAGCTTCCCACCTTGTACTGAGCTTCTCTGCAACTACGGATCAAACGTTCATGCATACATATATAACAATCTATATAATCTATTTCGTTGTAGGTGTACCATGGCATTGTGCTGTGTATTAATTAAAGAGTACATAACTAATAACATGAGATCACTTGCTATTAAATATTGTGGATATATTTTATCACATTGCATGCACAGATATCAGAGAATATAAATGACATATTATCTGTTACAGAACGAAGAATACCTTATCAATTCAATGTGTTATTTAGCATTGGGTGCACATACCTGAATTATTCATGTGATATACTACTGGCTGGAGCATTGAGGTAGCAGAGCCTTTGTTTACTGTTAATTACTTTCTGATGAGATGTAATGTTGGCATATCTAGTTAATATTGTCCGATGATCTACCGTATTCTATAATAAATTTGTGATTATTATAATTAACGGAATGTATGGCACATTACTAACCTGTGTTTTACAAATGTGTTTCCCTTATATGACCTTGTTAAAGGAATTTGTTCAATGAAGTGTCACATCTTACTATAAAACAACTGGGTATATATTGATTTGTTTCTGCAGGTTGTTAATTATGTCGTAGAAAAGATGGTTCTTGACAAGCCATTGGATAGTGGGAATTCCGATGGAACATTTTCTCCAGGACTGGCTGGAGGGCAATCACTTCTTGCAACAGTTGGAGGGGATGGCTCCTTTCGGTCTGGCTTGAAGCACTGGCAAAAGCTAAAACCTTCTGTAGAGATCTTGTGTAATAATCAGGTAGGTGAATTTAGATATGATACAAATAAACACTAAATAGCTTGTGAGTCTATTAAACAAGTTTGGGAGTTTCAACACCATGGTTTCTGCAATATGTAATGTTTGAACCATATTGATGCAAGGAACCAAAAAAAATGCACTCTTGGCATCAACTTGGGTTAAACACAGTGGGCTTTGTGATCCACGTTTTAGGAACCTATTCCTTTAATGCTTGTTTAATGTTGCTTGCAGAAACAAACCTTATTGATGATAAATGGCTAAATTTGATCAGGGCTTCCTGCTTTAGTTTGTTTCATGTTCAGTGCTGCTACTCGAAGTGTTCATTGTACTCTTCTCCTTTTGATACCTTTCCTTTTATAGCAGAATTTGTCTTGAGTACTGCTCCATTAAGTCGTGGCCCACCCAAACAAAACAATCTGAGTTTTCCCTGGTTTTGTTCTTAGTTCAGATATTCATGACAATTCCACATCTGAAACCTAGAAAGAAGGTAGTTTTTGGTCATCTGTTTTTTGATAATTAAAAGAAGAATTTATTGGAAAAGGAATTGCTTGAGAGTTTCTGGTCATCCATGCCTGAAACTTGTTTGGAATTACTTCTTGAGCCAGTTTTCTGGAAGTATACAATGGAAATTTTACTGGTGGGCTTGTTGAGTCCCAATGCCATAGCAGGGATTCTCACATGGTCTTGAATCTCAGAATACTTTCATCCTTAAATCCTATGGTATGTTTTGACAGTTTTGTTGGTTACCTACTCCCATAAGCCCTTTAAGGGTGAAAAGACTATTGGTTCCTGTGTTTAGCAATTATTACAAAAATCTCTTCTTTTAACTTAGTTTTTGATGGGGTTCAAGTGGAGCAATTATTTCTAAAGCTGGAAAAGAGATTTTGGCAATCACTCTTTTTATACCTGGAAGACTCTTCCTGTACTTGTATCATATTCTTATTGGTACGTGCAACTGGAATAAAAAAAGAAAGAAGAGGCATGGTATCTTGGCCATTCAGTCTATGGGAAACTCTTTGAATTTTTCACCATATATTTTCTGGAGGACCAGACAGATATGGAGAACAATGTCTATGCACTACTACGTGGTGACTGGGCCAGTCACAACTAGGTTAATGGGCAATGTTTACCAGCCTGTAAAATGTTAGATGTCAGAATAGCACATAGCTGTCTGAATGCTAAAACTGTTTAAGAAGCCTGTGTTTTTTTTTTTTTGGCTGGTTTTCCAGGTCTTATCTCCTGACATGAGCTTAGCTACAGTTCGAGCTTATATATGGAAGAAGTCTGACGACTTGGTCCTAAATTACAGAATAGTGCAGGGTAGATGAGTCAGCATGGTCGGAAGTAGGTAAGTGCTTGCCTGATTGATCATACATTCCTCATATTGGCATCTTCTATTGCAATATCATTTTTTTTAGCTGTTTTATATGGTGAACTTAGTTTTGATTTGATGAAAATTTGATTTTGAAAATTATAGTCTTAGTAAAAATATAATGCTCATAGGATGTAATTCTCAGTATGAATTGGGTGAGTCAATGAAATCCCCTAGTATATAATCATTCCATCAAGTATTGAACAGATCAAGATTCTCATTTATCAAAAAAAACAAAACAGATTAAGATTCTCTACTGACACTCGAAATCCTTATGATATCAAGTCAACTTGGTTGAATTCAGTGGGGATTTTTCATTCTACCGTTTTTAAGTGTACCCTTTTTTCTCCCTTGTAGATACTTGCAGATTGGACTTTCTTCTCAGTGGTGATTTGTGGGGAATTGATTCTTCGGAAATGCTGGTCTTAGTCAAAACTATTTAGTGCTTCCTTGCACATTCTATCAGCTGATCAATTGAAAAAGTTATGGACGTTCTCCAAAATTTACTGAGGTGGTCCAGGGGCAGTTTCCTACTTCGACAAGTAGTATCTCAAGTTCTTGTATCACAAGCATGCTGGCGGGTGATTATTGGTCGGAATTTGTGCTCTAGGCCAAGCTTGTCAGCTAAAAGCTCAAGGTTCAAGATTGTAGAAGATTATAGGAGGGTGAACATAGGAAAGCTCATAAGTCCCTTAAGAGGAGTCAAAGTAGGGGCAACGATGATGCCAAAAGCGGTGTTGATGTGAATCTGTGGGGTGGCTAACAAAAATTTCTCTTTTAGGAGGTAATTAGTTGGCCTTCGAAATAAGATAATTCCTTTTGTGTCAAACACATCATCCAATATATAGTCATTTTGTTTCTTGTACCATTGTGTTCAACTTTTGTTTTGTGAAAGGTTTAAGTATGTGAAGATCGGAAGAGGTTTCTTGTATCATTGTGTTCATCTTTTGTTTTGATCCTTTTTTTTTTTTTTACATGAAGGGGATGAACATTGGTGGGGACAAGGAAGTGCCCCTTCAAGACGACGATGACAATCCCCTTGTTTTTAAAGCTCGATCTAACCTACTGATCAGACTGGTTAACTGGGACTCAAGACTCAATAGGTCAAGTGAACACATGACCTGAAATCTACATAAAATTCTCTAATCTGAATGGTTGAACTAGACGAATGGGTTAAATGTTTCAGTATGTTTCTAGCGTCAGTTTGCTTTGACGACCCTCCAGTCCATTTGAGACCCGGTCTCCTCTCTGGTTCGATCTCAAAAACTATGATTTCAGTAAATTTGATACATGCTGCATTTACAGTGCCCACCATTGGATGGGGTCCTATGTGAAAAATCTAACTTGACCTAGAGGTATTGGTCATTTTCCTTCTAGAGGGCCAAAGAGCACAAAAGAACGCAGGAATGAGTGGGCCTCGAAATTCTGATTTTAGATGGATGAAATTCTGAGTCTGGATTTTCTTCAGTCTTTGCTGAGAAATCTGAGTCCTTAAATAAGTAAACTTGGTCATTACGAAACACCCAAAAATAACCAACAACAGGGAAAGGAAAAAAAAAAGAAGAAGAATTCTGTTCTCAATTTTTTCATTAATAATCAATGACCATATATATATATAGATATATATTCAGCAACCCCTACTAAAAAATAGTGGTATAAATTCAAACATATACCTATCTAGCCATGAGGTAAATCGGCAACTACTCTGAAATAATTATCCATCATTCGCAAACCTGTGGCCAGTTTGAATAGCTAAAGTTAAAATAACCACTGTAAAAACAGTTTTCGAATGAAAAAGTATGTACCCATTAAATGTGATTTGTAACACCTCAGATTTGGTGTGACCCTTTAATGAATGGTGACCAAGTTCTGACCGGCATCAGGGGTGGAAACATCAGTGCCGAAAAAGTGATAAGGGGTCGTACCAAATCCTGAGGAGGTTTATAGGATTGAAACCGTAAAAAGTGTTCAAATGAACATTTGCTCCTTATTTAAAAGGGTCTGAAATCTTCTGTGCCAGACCCCCCCTGATGGGACACTCAGGAGGGGGAATCAAAAACCTCCAAAAAGTGAATTGATTCCCCCCGAGTGTCCCATACCGGTTGGCATAGATGATTTCAGCCCATTTAAAAGAGGTATCGAATTAAAAAACCCATCACATTTCAGCTTGTGGTGGGGAGACACGAAGGAACACACTTTTGGGTGCAGTAGATCTTTTCTAGAGTGATAATCGCTGCATGCGAGCTATACAATGATAGAAAACAGTACAAATTGTAAGCCAAACCCATTTGCCAAAAAAAGAGCAGTTAAACCACTAAAAATTAAACGCATCCCAAAAAATTCTCACCACATCCCCTCAAATTTTTGAATGGAGAAGGAGCGAAGAGGAAGGGGTGTGGGAGAGAGAGAGAAAGAGGAAAAGAGAGAGAGAGGAAGTGGAAGAAGGGGTGCAGGAGAGAGGGGGAGGGGGTGGGTTGCCGTCGGAGAGGACACCGGCACCGTCACTGGTGCCGAAGAAGAGAGGAGTGGGGGTGTGGTGAGAAAATATGGGAGGGGTATTTTAGGAAAAGAAAGAAGTAGGGGAAGATGTATAAAGGAAAAAAAATTCAAAAATTTGGGAGGGGTGTGGTGAGAATATTTTGAGATGCATTTAGCTGCTTCAAAAAAAAAAAAAAGTAAACCATAGCATGATGTCTGACAAAGGGTAATTTGATAAATACATAAATGTTTATTTATTGTTTAATATTATAACACTCATCTTTTGATCCATTCGTACTTATCGAGAGACCCTTTATCATGTTCAAATTGATTGCCATTGGTATGATATGTCTTCAGTCAGACCGGAGATGATTCAAACCCCAGTTGAGATCGTCCCATGACAGCCACAATGTAGAAGATTTTGTCACCGTCAAGATCTGAAGTTCAAACTTATCAAATCTCTATTCGTTCGATATGATCAAATTATCAAATCACATCCACATTTATGGCTGTGATAGG
>JAOXJP010000008.1:13722012-13741436 GCA_025762735.1 Platanus orientalis | reverse complement strand
CCCATTCACTTTTGGAGGTGATGGGACATTCCAAAAAGTGAATGGGCCCCACTCACTGTGTCTTGCCCCACGAGGCGTCGCACAAGGGGGGCATCGCAGGTGATATTGCCCTATACTTCACACTGCATTTGGACACCCATGTGATACATTAATTGTTTCCATAAAATACCGTAGCTTAGGTCGAAACAACAAATTTTTTTATTTAAATGATTTGGGTATAACGTTTGTTAACCTTATGCAAGCCTTCTCCTTGCTTTGGACCACCAATGCATAAATCATTGGCAACCTATTTTTGATTGGGTTGACTATACCTAAAGTCTAGGCTGGCCAAACAACCTACTGCCCCTCCATTTACGGTCTCCATGTAAAGAGAGTAATGTGTAGTAAAATACATAAACCTATTATGGACTACCATCTCAACTACCACATGTAAAGCTTGTGTATAGCCCAAGTATGAACCTATTGTCTACCAATCATACCAACTTTTATTAAAAAGAATTGTAGATTTTTAATTTGGTGATAATTCTCTATCATTTGAGGTATTTGTAAACCTACTTTTGTCTTCTTAGTGTACCAACCCTTATTAACATTTAAAATCCATAATTACACTACAAAAGAAGAGGCTAACGGTCCCCTAGTCAATTCCTTAGATCATTAAAGTTTTGAATTGTATTTTATCTTCATATACTTTATATTAAATTTCTAACAAACTTATTTATTTACCCCGAAATTCATAGTATACGTTATTATCTATGTATTAAATGCATTTAAGAGCTAACCTAACTATAGCTCAAAAATAAAAATTATCTCCATATATAAATATATGTAACCTTTTGAAAAACATCTGTTGTTCTATTTGTGGTTCAACAAACAAAATAATTTATTGACAAAGTTAGAGGTAATTTATATATACTGAAGTTTCTATATCAAATAAGTATTTACTTTATTTCTTTAATATTTTTTTCTAAATCCTTTTTTTTTTTTTCATTCCTTTCATCATGTTTCATGGTCTCATAATGTGCTAAACCTGTAATATAGGTTGCTTATTCCTTTACGCTTATATGAAGTTGTTATATGATGCTCAATTAATCACTTTTAATTGTTGGAAAAATCTCAGTTAATCACTTAGATAATGTTTTTATTTATTTAGTTACTGTCCCTTTTTATCATTTTGGGTTTTATGACATGATCTACCTTATATGCATGCTACATTTTCCACTGCTATATATATATATATATATATATTTATTTATTTATTTATTTATTGGCATTGTTTATTTCATTCACATGTTAATTGTTATAGTTTGTCATAAAAAGAAATTGTAATTTCTATTTTTTTATATGTGCCTAAATTATTGTAAGTGTTCTTTGATTTTAATCTTTATCAGGCCATAATGGGCTAGATAGAAATTTAGGGAAAGAAGCAGTTGTTCACAAAAGTCTCTCTTTTTCCCTTCATTTAGAGTGCCATAAAATGCAAAGCTTTCCAGATTGTCTTCCATACCAGCCCATCATGAAAGAAAACAACATACAATATTTGGAACAATAACTAGTTTTTGAAACTGAGCTCAACATTTCATTTCTATCATTGTGATCAATTGATTAGAAAACAAAGCCTTACCCTAATTATTTGGTGCATGGACATACATTCTTGATGATGGTGGTGGTGATGATGATAAAGACGATGTTACCGATGTGGTAAACTGGTAATGATATTGATCTAGCAGTGATAGTGATCACAGCAAGGATTTGATGGTAGTTCCACTATATTATATGAGCCATTTGTGAACATATATGAAAATTTTCATATCTTACCATTTCAATAAATAAAAAAGATAGAAGTGATTTTATCTTGGCATTGACTAACCAACAAAGAAAGGATAGATGGAAAGCCTCTATATTCCCAATTATGTTTTCCATTGAAATATATGTAAATGTGTGTGTGTGTGTGTGTGTGCGTGCGCACATGTGAATGTGTGTTATGTTTTAATATTATTATAATATAGTGCAGGACACTAGGGGACTTCACATGAAATAAAATGGGTCAACTTTGATGAAATTTCAAAGTCCAGCCAGCCCATTTATGAAATAGATGTTCGGTCCAGAATTTGGTGTCTAGGATGATGTCCAGGACACCAGGTGACTTCACATGGAATAAAATGGGCAGGGCTAAATGAAATTCCCAGCCATTTTATTCCAAATGAAGTCACCTTGTGCCCTAGACACCAAATCCTGGACAGGAAATTTGCTTCCTTCATTTTAATCCATATCATGTCCCCTGGTGCCCTGGATAGAACATTTTTTTTTGGGTAAATCCCTGGATAGAACATTTGTCCTGTATATTTATATATAAAACTTACCATGTTATTAATATTATTTTTTAACAAAAATGGTATTACACATGAACGCATATGTGTACGAATTTTATGCACTCCCATAAATTGCTATCAGTTTTTTGCTGAAATCGAATTATTCACTGATTATTTTATACCATATGTTTGGTATACTGCTGTACTCTGAATTGTCAACAACACATTTAATTCCGAATTCATGTTTGTACCCTTGACATACGTACTATAGTCCTTTCTTTACCCAATTCATGGGAAGTGAGCAATCAACATTTAGTGATTATTTTTTAATTTATTTATACTTTTTAATGTGCACTTTAAATTCCTACCCACCACCCGCTAAAAGAGAACAGAAAATATAAAAAGAAAATAATCACTTTTTTTTTTTTATAAACATAAATTATCTACTTGTAACTTGGGTTTAATTATGTGATTTGTTTACTGGTTGAAAGCAAGTTCAACTCTAACCAAGGAGCTTCCTTCATTTGCTTGAGCAATCTTGTAAATAATTATGATATTTTTAATTATTGATTGCATAGCCCTATATAGGCATTGTTTATATTTTTTTTTTATGTGCACTTTAAAATCCTACCAACCACTCCCAAAAAAGAACAGAAAAAAAAAAAAAAGAAAAAGAAAATAATCACTTATTTTTTGTAAACATAAATTATCTACTTCCGAATTGGGTTTAAATATGTGATTTGTTCACTAGTTGAAGGTAGGGTCAACTCTCACCAAGGAGCTGCCTTCATTTGTTTGACCAATCTTGTAAATAAGGAAGAAAATTAAGTGGAAATTAATATTGTGAGAACTGTGCAAACCGCACCAGAGTGCAGACACATCAGTGCCGAAAACTGATATGCACCCCCCAAAAAGTGTAAATCACTTTTGGGTGCTGCTGCGTCAACCCCCCCCCCCCCCAGCTGCACGCCCAATAAATAATCATGATATTTATAATTATTGATTGCAAAGCCCCATATAGGACTTATGTGGCATAATGATCCTTTTCAAAAGCTAGGGTAAAATAAAGTTTCTATTTTTTGCTTAAGGGGATGAACCTCCTTCAGTACTGCTGGGATTCGGTTTGCCCCCCTAAAATGTCCCTAATGTCTCCCTCATGTAGGGGGACACATCAGGTCGAAAGGTGATTTACACTTTTTGGGGGTGGGTGTAGATCAATTCTTGACGTGATGTGTCCCTCTTGCATGCAGGGGATATAAAGACACTTTAAGGGGGCACACCAAATCCTGAGGGTTTTACGGGTAGTTTAGACTGAGGTAAGCACAATCTCATTGAGCTAGCTCAAGCTGCGGCCATGTCATTGCCAAGACAAATTAGGCCCAAGACAGCCTAGGAGACCTAAGCAAGCTAGGCTCGATGCTCGTTGCTAACTTGGTTAATACCATTTGCAAGTTTGTTACCTCCCTTTAAGAGGGCTGATATCCTTTGAGTGGCCCTTGAGGTGGCCCCTTAATAAACCTAAGTTGTTTTTTAAGGATCACTCATTTTTAAGTCTGCATCATCATCATTACCAACAACAATATAATCATCATCATCATCAACATAGTGATAAAATTATAAACACAATATCAAACAAAAAGCTCTCTTTCTATCTCTTCACTTTCACAATCATGTGCACAACATTGAGTTTTAAGTAGTTATTTAGTTGAAATGCTATTAACATTGGAAACTATCCAATACATGGTGAAGGTGAGATTGCTAAACTAACGCCTAAGGTCATAGGTGAGTTTGAAAATTATGTCACTTGGAATCGGCATGTCCGCATACCAATCTAACAAGAAGGTATAAGTGCAATGCACTAGATAAATTATTTTTATTATCGGGATTCTTCTTTACTGGTGGCAATGAGTTGACATTTTTGGGGGTTTGGACTTCAGGCTTAGCTAGAGACAATAGGTCAATATCCACAAGTACATTCTCCAAATGCAAAAATTTACTTGCAACAGATACATTAGGATGGTGAGGATTTTTTATGCGGATGATAACCTTCGTCGGTCAAGGGGCAGCCACATCAACATTAGATACACATGCCCCCCAAAAAGTGTAAATCACTTTCAGTGCAGATGTTTCCACTCGTTTGACCATTGGTAGAGGTTAGAGGATGATAGGGTCAGCATATAAAATCCAAGCCACATCTAGGATACAACTCAATTCAACAAACCCTTTCCATTACTTGAAGTCGGCTATACAAATCCAAACTTGATTCGGGAGGACAACTTAGAGAGTAGCTTGAGTTGGAATGACATCAGGGCTGACATATCATTGCTGAAAAAGTGATACATTTTTTTGGGTATGTTTTTCACTTTTTGGCACTGATGTATCAGCCCAGATGTCATTCTAACTTTAGCCACTCTCTAAGTTGTCCTATCAATCCGGAAAGTACAAATCCTATTCTACCATTCCACTTTGGAAACAACAATTTTAGTGCTAAGGATTTTGTAGGACAACTTAGAGAGTAGCTAAAGTTGGAATGACATCAGGGCCAACACCAAAAAGTGAAAAACATATATACACTTTTTTGGTGCTGATGTGTCAACCTTAATGTCATTCCAACATTATGCACTTTCTAAGTTGTTGTACCTAATCCCATCTCCAATTTTAGTGGTGATGTTTAACTTAAAGAGTTCACATCATCTCCGGTATGACTGGGCAAGTACCACTCCAGTCTCTGTTTAGGATGTGGCACAATGTCTGACAAAGAGTGTATTAATAAATACACATCCATTGGATATCCTATGTGTATTGACTCAAACACCCTTTGTCAGGAAGTAATTAAAGCCGGATGTAATTCAAAATCATGTTTAAAACTTTAGATGATTTGAATATATTTAAGATTAACAATAACAAAAATAAATTAAAAATAATTACTGGGCATCTCTGGAAGGGATTTCAAGCCAAGTCTAGCCCAATTGATGAATTATCACAATCTCCAAATCAATCGATGATGGCCCATGTTATATGATCCCCCGTCTTAGAAAGTCTAGAAACAATTTCAAGTGTCAACCAAGGCTAGTTTTTCTCATGCACATGCCGTGTGCATGGATCAGAGTGCAGACACATCAGCACTGAAAAGTGATAAACGCTTCCCAAAAAATGTAAATCACTTTTTGGTGCTGATGTGTCCACACCCTTGTCCATGGGCACGCAATCCCGGGGCGGGGGGGGCGGGTGGGTGTCTGTTTTTGACTGAAATCCAAAACTCCTTTGCTACACGACTTGTGTAGCAAACCGTCGCATCATTCATTAACCATTGAAGAGGGAAATCACCTAAATTTAATACGGTACAGCGGTAGGTGCAAATTAACAAAACCTCCAAGAACTTAATTTCGTATTAATGGCTGATGAAAAAGTAGCTCTCTTTATCGTCGTAGTGAAGTAGTCAGCAATAGTAACTAGTAAAAGAAAAAAGTGGGGGGAGGGAAGGAGGGAAGAAGGGAGAGGGAAGTGACAGATATCACTAAAGGGCGTGAAAATTCAGTTTGTTGTTCTGATAATCTCTCTCTCTCTCTCTCTCAACATCCATTCTCTTTTTAGAGATCCCTCTTTACCGGTTTTTTACTTTTTTGCCGGCGAATCTGATGTCAGTTACCGACGATCATCTGATCAGTTGAACGGATTGAGGGACGTTAATTCGACGGTTTGAAGGGCTGAGGTCAGTTAATCTGTCACGTTTCTTCACTGTCTTTGGTTTCATACTCGTTTATTTGAGGTGTTCTTCAGTTGGTAGTGTTTGTTATTGAGCTTTTCGGATTTGTTGCTTCGAGGCTAGTTGGGTTTTCGTTTATGGGGACCCTTCTTGGTTTTTAAGTTCATTTGAAGTGGGTTTTCTAATCTGATTGAGTTTGGATAGTTTTTTTGGATTTTGGATGGTCTGATCGAGGTGGGTTTTTTTTATCGTAGATTGGTTGTTTTTAATCTTTAAAGGAAGTTAGTGCTCTAATTTTGAATTCATATGGGGAATTGGTTATTGCAGCGTTGGAATTCAATGGGTTATGTGAATCACGAGGATCAGATAATTCATGGCTGTCTGAAAATTTTTCTTGGTTTGTGAGACGCTTTGTGGTTGGTTTTTCATTACTGGGTATATTTGAAGCTCTGGGTGTGGAGAGCCCTAAATGGGCAATTTTGCTTGTTGTCATTGAATTGCTTGGTTGAAAGACTTTCGTTTGGTCTTATGGTCATCTATGAACCCTTCATGCTCATTTCTCTGTAGAATACTGTGGTTGAACTGGGGGCTGGGATCGTTACAGACCTTTTGGATTTTGAGAATTGAGAAGTTGCAGGTTTCATCCCAACCCACCCACTCAAGAGGGAAAACTTTTTTTTTTTAATAAAAGGAACATTCAAAATCGTTTGAGATAATGGGAACTAGTTGAATCTTTTCAGAATATTCAACTACTGTCTTCAAATGGTCCCGGGTGGAAGGGGGGAGAGTGGGGAATTGGTTGAAGGGAACTTTCTCAAGTGGGTTATTTGAAGTCATATGAATTTTCTCTCTTTTTTTCCCCTCAAAATTAGTAGTGATTTTAATATTTTTTGGATACTGGAGATGGACATGGACCATTTTGTTATTAATTTGTGGCTTCCCCCCCCCCCCCCCCTTTTTTTTTCTTTTGTAGATACAGTTCATTGTACATGTTTGGATAATATCCAGGCATGTATAAAAACCAGTTACAAGAATTAGCTCAGAGAAGCTGTTTCAACTTGCCTTCTTATGCTTGCATTCGTGAAGGACCAGATCATGCCCCTCGGTTCAAAGCCACTGTTAACTTCAACGGGGAGACCTTTGAAAGCCCAACCTTCTGCACCACCCTGAGACAAGCAGAGCATGCTGCCGCTGAGGTAGCACTTAATGCACTTTCAAAGAAAGGTCCTTCCAGGTCACTAGCTGCAAGAGTTCTGGTAAGTGTCTAGCACAAGCCTTCCTTCTATCATTTTTTTGACTTTCCGTTTCTATTTTACTTTTCTAGTGGTTATGATCAGGAGTCTACCACTCTATAATCAAGGAATTTTAAACAAGAGGATAAATATAAGAGCCAATCCCTAATGAGATCATTAATTGAAAAGTCCTCAAATCCCTTACAAGCCAACGCCTGCAAAGCCACTTCAAAAGCAATGGATTCAGCCACTTCCAAGGCCGGCTTAGACACCCCATTGAAGAATCTTTTGTTTCTTTCTTTCCAAATTCCCCAACAAACACCGTGAAGAATGACCAACCAATACTTTTTTCCATGTGAATCCACGTCTCCATTCTAATGACATACAAGATCAAACATTCATTTTTGGCATTACCCAATGGACAATCAATCGAGAAAGGAAGTAATACCAAATTGATCTAGAATATACACAGTGGATCATAATATGGTCACCTGATTCTCTATCATTCAAACAAGGGCAACAAATATGAGGGGACAACATCATATAAGGGCGTCTTCTTTTAAGCAAATCCAGTGTGTTCATCCTATTGAGAGAGGTCAACTTAATCTAAAATATTCACAGTATGGTCACCCAATTCTCCATCTTTCAAACAGAGATGGAAAATATGAGGGGAAAGCATCATATAAGGGCGTCTTTTTTGAAGCAAATCTAGAGTATTCATCGTACTGAGAGGCAATCCATAAGAAATCTTGAACACGAGGATGAGACAGGCCTTTCCAAACTTTTTTGACCGGGAATAGCATAGCCAAAGAAAGATCAAAACAAGGGAAAGCAAAAAATATTTTGAACTAAAGACACTGGAAGTTTCAACGGACGAAGATACATATCTGGAATATCAATAGAAATATGGGTTTCCCTAAGGGAGAATAAAAGGGAAGCCACAATCAATTTCAAGCTTACAAAGATCCCTAGAGAACAACAATTTCCATGAGATACCTAAGGCGAGTTGGAAAGGATTTATGAGACAAAAGAGTCCTTTTGATAGGGAATACGAAATAATCTTGGAAAAGATGATATAGTATTTACACCCCACCACACATCTTTCCAAAATCTAACTCAAGACCAATTCCGATAACCAAACGCATATGTGGGGAAAAAGGAGCAGATCTCAATGATGTGTTTCCAAATCAAAGAAGAATTAGGATTGATCAAAGGATTGTAATCTCACCCATTGGCGTTTAAACCATACTTGCAAGATATGAAGGTATGCCACAAACTACTACCTTGTGACACAAATCTCCATAACCATTTTCAAGGAGTTCTTTTTTTTTGGAACAATATTCCCAATTCCAAGACCTCCTGCTTCTTTAGGTAGACATACCTCTTCCCACCTTATCAAGTGATCTTTCTTCCCCCCATACCCTTCCCACAAAAAGTTCCTTTGGAGTTGTTCAATCATTCTTGCCACTTTCACTGGAATTTTGGGAAAATAGATAAAGTAAACTGGAATGTTGGACTGTATTGCTTTTATGAGAGTGATTCTACCCCCAAAGAAATTTGAGATATTTTCCAACTTGTCAATCTTTTTTCCACCTTTTCCATCACCAGCTCCCAAGAAGATCCCAAGTTTTGACAACCTCCTAGGAGAAGTCCAATATATTTGAGTGGCCATTTTTCAACTTTGCATCCCAAGAGAGCGGTCAAGGAAGATAGATACCCCTTTTCTAGGTGAATCCCAGCCATTCATGTTTTTCTCCAATTAATTTGTAATCCTGAGATGAGTTCAAAAGTTGTAAGCATGTGTTTCAAATTCAAGATGTGATCAAAAACTAGTTTGGTAACGGGATGGTATCATCTGCAAACCGAAGATGAGAGACAACTAGATCACATGATTGTAACTTGAAACCTTCTACCAGATTGATTCTAACAACATGATTAATAAGGGCACTAAAAGAATCGACTACCAGAGAGAAAAGAAAAGAAGACAAGGGATCCCCTTGCCTCAACCCTCTTGAAGCACCAAAGAAACCTCTCAAAGTCCCATTGAGAAATATTGAGAACCATGGATTCACCACACAACCCATCATCCATATAATTCATCTCCTTCCGAATCTTTTTTGAAGCAAGGCCCACTCAAGGAATTTCTAGTCCACCTTATAAAAAGCCTTTTCCAAATCTATCTTACATATCAGCCCCTTCAATCCCAGCCTACGCCATGAGTCCACACACTCGTTAGCCACAAGGATCCCATTAGTAATTTACCATCCCTCAATGAATGCACTTTGTGAAGGCGAAATGATGTCATTCATAACAGAGCGCAAACTACAAGATAATACTTTGGCATGGATCTTATACATGCTACCCACTAAACTGATGGGGCAGAAATCTGAAATCTAACTTAAACCATCCTTTTTAGGGATAAGTGCAATAAAGGTTGCTCTCGCCTCTTTATGCAAAATGCCTCAATCACAGAACTCCTAGAATACCTTCAATAAACCTTTTTTGATTAAATCCCAACGTATTTGATAAAAATATAAAGAGAACCCATTAGGCACAGGAGATTTATCCTTATCCATGCCGAACATCACAGCTTTGATTTCTTATACAGAAAAAGGGGCTTCAAGAAAATTTACTGTCTCATCTGATAGTCTTGTCTCAAAGAGATTATCAATCCATGGACAACCCCCATCTTCACTGGTAAATAGTTTCTCAAAGAAATTGGAGGCTTTTATTATGGTTAGAAAATTCTTTCCACTTCTTTTAAACTTATAACTGAGGTTCATAATTTTGATTTTGTTAGATATTTTTCCCTGATGAGTTATGGAAATTTTTAAGAAATTTTGCAAGAATATCTCCAAAATGGTGGAACTAGGAAAATTTTGGAAAGACGTTAAATTTCAATTGAACTTTAGGAATGTTAAAGTTAGCATGACTTAGACACCCGGGACTCTACAAAAGTGTGAATGTATAACAAGTGAGAGGAATAGGAAACTAGCATAGGCATTACTAAAAGGAAGGTTGTCAATTGGATCGAGCTGGCTTAAAGCCTGATCTGTTCGGCCTGAAATTTAGGCCGGCTGGGCAAGTCTGTGTTGGGGTTGTGCCAATCTGGGGCCGTAATTTCAGGCCCGAAGTAAGGATCAGGCCGAGTTCCGGCAGGCCTTAGCCCAGCCTGAAGTGCGCAGCCCAATCCTGAACTACAACACATCATGACACACCGGTCAAGAAGATGTTCATTCTAAAAAGTGGCACTTAATTCAAAAATACATCCCTCCTCATATAATATATGATTTTATCTAATAAAATTAAAAAAACACATCACCTCTGTCAGAACAAGTATGGTCATGTCACATGAATTTTGAATTTCGTTAAAAAAAATTGAATTTGGTCATAAAGCAGTGTGCGGTCACATCAATTTTGTCATAAATTTTTTTGCTCTTTATATATTATAACAATAAATAGGATTAAAAGTAAAACATTATATATATATATATATATATAAAGAGAGAGAGAGAGAGAGAGAGAGAGAGAGAGAGAGAGAGAGATTATATATTTTAATAATATTTATTTTACATAGTTTGTGCAGCCTGTGTCAACGTATATTAATTCCTCCATCTCCTAACACCTTGAGGTTTTGGGAGAATTGTTAACATGGTATTAGAGTCAAGCTAGGTCGTGAGTTCGAATCCATGTGGAAGTAAAAGTATTCTTCCAATCGTAGTATTGCACGTGTGTGCACGAGTTGTGGACTTGCATCTGGTTCCCCATGTGTTCCCACGAGAGAACAGTGTTCCTCCCGGGGGAGTGTTGAAGTATATTAATTCCTGTATCTCCTAATAGGGTTTTGGAAGAGTTAGTTAGTTCACTGTTAACAGCCCAAACTTGGCCCAAAGCCCATGTTTTTATAATGGGCCAAGTTCAGGCTGACAATGTCAGGCTGAATTCGGGCTCGGGCGAGTTCAGACCCAGCTTCTCTACTTTGGGCTGGACTCAGGTTGACCTTAGCCCCGCCCGATTGACAGCCCTAACTAAAAGTTTCAATCAAATGGCAGGAATGTAAAAATTAGCATGATAAAACACTTGGGACTCTACAAAAGTGTGAATGTATAACATGTGAGAGAGGTAGAGGGGACTAGCATAGGCAGTACCAAAATAATATGAAACATTATCACCCAAAATGAGTTTTTTTTTTTTTTTTTTCCGATTTATTTAGTTTGTCAAGTAATACTCATCCAATAAAACCACATAAACCAAATAAACAAAATAGAACTCTTGCATGATATTCTCTCTCCCTTAATGCCACATGTGTTCCAAACTAGCTTGTAGTTGTTGTCCATATCTTGAGTGGGTTTATTGTAATACTGATGTTTCATGCATCTATAGTATTGAGGCCCAAGTCATCCTCTTATGAAACATGGTCAAGCAAGTCAAACCCACACTTTTCTTTCAAGGTTTGGGATTTAAAGGACATCAAGAAAGTAGATTCCCAACAATGAGAAATTGTTTTTTATAGTTTGTCTTTCAATGAAGTGCGATGATTTCAGTGAAATGTTTGGAAAATATCTATACAAAATAGAACTATCGTGAAGAGTTGAATCAAAATATTGCCAATATTTTTCTATTTTTCAAAATTTTAGTAATATATCGGTTTGTCACCAAAATTAGGGAGTATTTGTATTCCCCTTCATTTTTATTTGTACCCCCAAAGTGTGGAAATATTCATGAATTTTGAAAATTCCACAGAAATTTTTAAAATTTCCTACATTTTGGGGATGCGAATAACAATCAAGGAGTGTGTGTGTGTGTGTACTACTTTCAATGATAATCATATTACATGACAAAAATATCGAAATATCAGAGAGAATTTGGTGCATCTCTTTAGGGGTGCAAAATAAAAGCTTGGCCTTCCACTTATTTGGGCTCCCCCTTGGAGCAAAGTTTAAATCTAAGGTGGTTTGGGAGTTAGTGAGTGAGAGTATGGTTAGAAGGCTTGACTCATGGAAAACTCTTCTACTTTCATAGGAGGGAGATTGACTTCGAGTGAAAGCTCATTGGCTTCCATTCCCAATTATTTTTTCTCTCCCTTCTCACGATCTCAATTTCAACTGGGAAAAAAAAATTGTGGCATGCTTCAAGAATTTTTATGGAATGATTCGGAAGGTTGTAGAAAATACCATCTTGTGGATTGGAAATTAGTGCGTCGTTCAATTAAGGAAAGGGGATCTAGGAGTTGGGAGGATCATAAACCATAATTGGGCTTTGTGAGGGAAATTGTTATGGAAATTTTGTGAGGAGTGAGGTAATTTATGGATTAAGTGATTGTAGAAAAATATGGTTCTAATTCAAAGTGAGACGTGGAAGAGGTAAACCCCGCTATGGTGTTGGAGCTTTATCAGTTTTAGGATGGGAATTGAAAGAGGAGATCAGATTTTGAGAGGACATTTGGTGTGGAAATATCCTTGTTAAAGATAAATTCAGAATTATATTCCATTTGGCAATCAATAACCAAGGGACATTGTTGCTCGCTATGATCATAGTGGGGTGGAGTCTTGGATCCTAGATTGAGAGTAAATTTGAATGATTGGGAGTTGGAGGTGTGGATGAGATTACTGAGTCATTTAGGGGAGTATAGGCTGATTCTGGGGGAGAAAAATGTTTGAATGATTTTTTTTTTCGGGGGGGGGGGGGGGGGATAACAAGAAAAGTAGATTCTCCACTAAGGTTAACTTTTTCAATTAGACATATTATTTGGATAAAATTCTCACCCTCAACCATTGAAGAATTTGGTGAATAGGTGTGTTTTGTGTTTGAGGGAAGACAATCAGTGGACCATCTCTTTATTTTCTGTCTGATGGTGAAGCAAATTTGGGAATTCTTTCCATTTCATCTCAACGCGTCATGGTCCTTCCCAAACAAGTTTAGAGACCAAATATCTGGGTGGTGGATTAGAGATTTGGATGGCTTGCCTGAAGCTATTTGGCAATTTCATCCTAGAGCTATATGAAAGGAAAGGAATAAAAGGATCTCCGTTGATAAGTTTTCCTTGCAGGATAGCCTTTATGCTATTGTCCATAAAATTCTTTAGGACTGGATTTCTATTATGTTTGATTTTTATGATCCTGAGTGGGGTTTATTGTGGTGCAAGGATGTACTGTCTCTTTATTGTTTTGTTTGGTGCTTTTGTTTCTTTGCCTGTATTCACCAGCCTGGTGAATGTATTTTTCCCTATTGCTCTTCTTGTTTGGAAAATATATATATATATATATATATATTATAATTTTCATGGATGTTTTCAAATGTTCAGTGAAATCAACTCACTTCATGGAAAGCCTAAGACTCTAAAAAGTAGGTTCCCATTGTTGGGAATCTTCTTTCTTAATGTTCTATATATCTCAAACATTGAAAGAAAGGTGTGAATTTGACTTATGAAAATGAGACCAATTTTCATTGCATGTTGACTCGAGCTTCAATGATATAGATACATGAAGTAACAATATTGTGGACACGCCTTTCATGATATGGATGAGCCAGCTTGAAAGTGTAAGTTGTATTGAAGGCTGAAGAACATAATGCAAGGGGTATGTTTTAGTTTATCATGTTTATGTGGCTTTATAATATGTTTCTTACATTAAAAAAAAGCATTATGTTGGGTGATAACGAATTATATCTTCTATGCCAGTACCTATTCCTCTATTACTTTTTATAGATGCTTTGGTAATTTTCTGAATCCTGAATGTGTAATCATGTGCATTACCATTCCTTGAAGTTTTATTGAAAACTCTCCTTTTTTTCTTCAGTATTTACCTAATTTCCACAGATTTTTCATTGTTTTGAAATATTCCACTATAATTGTTCTAAAATTTCTATCACTCACTAGGGTGAAATGTTTTTCAAAATCAAAATGAACATTGGTTCTAACTGCAAAGCCACAACTGAGGTTTATCTTTTCAGGTTTTATGAGGTCTATCTATATACACTAGTTTATCCATCTTAATAACATATAATGTTGTAAATGATTGAAGTCAGGGGTGGGAGGGGTCTTAAAGGATTGGTGAGATGAGGTATTGGCTCCATATTATGCTAGTTCTTCCCTCTGCAAGAACCTTCTGATTAGTATGGAGAAGCATTTGTAGGGTAGGACAGGGAAACTTAAATTTAGATGCCAAGTAATATTGAGGATTGTGGATCAATCTTTCTATTCATTTTTTTGCAAAATGGAGGCTGCACTTCACAGTAGAATAATGAAGAAAACAGAAAGTAGAGAAAAACTGGAATCTAACAAAATGTCAACACTATAGAAGAGCTTGTTATCATCCTCTTTATTTTCACCGTCCAAGCTATCCATCTTCATGTATGAGAGGGCATTGTCATTGTGTCCTTAGATGTAGTACCACTTTCATCTAAAAAATTGATCATTTTCCATCTTTAGTGGTACTTGTCCTATTCCTATAGCTGTGGAACAATGCAACATGAAACCTGAGATGTTATGGGTGCAACTAGTAATTTATATTGTTATGAATTAAATTCTTGTTACTAATCCTTTAACCAAATATATACATCTATCATCTTATTTCTTTGTTTGACTTTTTGGGTTACTTGTTTTGACTTATGGGGTTATTTATTCTCCAGATACATCTAAAATGCATCAGTATGCCTAATTTCACAATCTTGTCTTTCTTTACCTTATAAGTTTTATTGCTATCAGGAAAAAAATCATAGAATTGAAGACATCTAACATGCCCCTATAAAAAAATTGTATTATCTACTTGTTATTTGACCTTTCCTTTTCTCAATATCTGTGGAGAAGTTGCCTACTTGCCTCCATTGAGCTAACTGGTTGAGTTTTGGGGGAAAGAGATGGGAAAACCTGCACATAGTTGCAAAACTGCTAACATCTTTTCTCTCGTTTCACTTTTTTTTTAATTCAATCCATCTCAATTATTTGGTGCTTCATTGCGAATATAGAACCTATGCATTTGTCCAGTAGCTTGAGGTAGGCAGGAATTGCGTCTGCAAAAATTACCTAATCTTCTTTTTTAAAAAACTTTAAATAGATGTTATATCTTTAGGTTGTCCTGTAGGCATCTTGCCAGCGAACTTCATCAGATACTTCTTTTGTCATTTCATGCTTTTGGATGTCAGACCTAGTGTGATTTGAAACTTCCAAAAACGTTTGCTGTTTGTGACATTTCTATTTTTTCTCACTTTCCCACAATAAGTACATCTTATATGCCTCTCCATGCCATTGACTTGTTACTCATGTGGCCAAATAGGATTTATCCTCCCCTTTCATGCACTTACTCTTTATAGATAGGAAACAAGTCTCAAATAGTGGACCTGCCAAAGTACCAAGGGAATCTTATTTGTTCCTGGTGTTAGCATGATTTCTTTCTTGAGGAATTGTGGCATCGTTATTTTGATGCAAGACTAGGATACCGAGGTGGAAACTAAACGGATATTTCTTTTATAACATGTTGATAACTATGTACATCTGATCACTGGGGGATGCCTCAAAGAACCTCAAGGCAAGTGGGGAAACAATGTAAATTGAGATTGGTCTCTGTGTCATTAGTTGTAGTTCATATGGTGGTTCACTTTGTGGGCCTTAGGTCCAACTTCCATCTAAGTGGTGATCCATGTTGTGACAAAATTAGTTTGAACTTGTAATACCTGAATGTATTCATGGATTACAGCTTCATTCTGAAAGTGCCCTATGGAATCTTGCTGGAGATATTCTTATGTAGTTAGTCGATACTCATTTTTTAATTCTTCGTCATTTGCTAAGTCCAACTCAGTAGAACTATTATATTGCCGTGGCCTTCTCTGAGAATTGCACTAACTAATTTTCAAAAAAAAAAAAAAAAAAGCTTCTATAGTGAAACATCAGTTTTTAATGTTTATATTAAAGGAATATTTTCAACTTAAATTGTGGACCTTCTTGTGGAAGATATACTTAGTAATTCATTCTTTTTCTTTTGGTGCATTGCTACCATATAGGATGAAACTGGAGTTTACAAGAATTTACTTCAAGAGACAGCCCACAGAGCTGGGTTAAACCTTCCTGTTTATACTACTGTTCGATCTGGGCCAGGTCACACTCCCATTTTTTCATGCATGGTTGAGCTTGCAGGAATGAGCTTTACAGGAGAATCAGCTAAGACCAAGAAGCAAGCTCAGAAGAATGCAGCCATGGCTGCTTGGTCTGCCCTGAAACAATGTATGCATCTTTCCTTCATCTATTGCTCTTATCTAGAAGATTTTAGTCTAGTTTAGGGAAATTGTAAGGTATGAGTCATGTAGAATGCAAATACAATGATGGCACACATGCCTTCCAGTGGGAAGTCAATCTTGTTGGATTCTAAGTTAAGAAATTTATGGGCATATATCTATGGAAAAAATATATATATTTCTGATTAGATGTTATGACCAATTAGTCAGCTTAGCTTTTTGCCTAGGAATCTTCTGAGTGCGACCAATTGGTCACTGCCTACTGCACCTTGTATGTGCACCATTTGTGCTAGTGGGCTGCTTACAGACTATGTGGTTGACAAGATCCAGACCATTGATCATCCCTCTTATTTGATCTCTTTTTTTTTTTTTTTTTCGCAAATTGACTGTAGTACCTGTATAATTCATAACCAGCAAAATTTTCATTGAAGGGATACAACTAAATATGCCTTCTCTGTTAATTCTAATTCTTTTTATGGTGCTCATGCAGTGTCCCATCTTGGCTCTTCTTCCTCTTCATGTACATCTCTCGTGTTGGAATCCGAAGGGAATGAGGAACAGGAACAGGTTATTGTTGCTCGCACTCTTGCTAGTTTGTGTCCTGCAGTCACAAGCAAGTCAATACAAAAGGAGCCACAACGTGGACGCCAGAGATCGGCTCCTGCTCGCAGGATGACAAACCCAACTAGCACTAGCATATCTTTGTATCCTAGATATTATCAGAATTGGACTTATCCTAATTTCTCCCCTGTGGCCATGTATCAAATGTGGCAGCAAGAACAGGCATCCCAGCAGCAGAGCCGCCTGTTGCAACTTCCGGTGGCACCAACTCCTCCACCTAATCCTCGGATTCTTCCATTTACTCGGTCCATATTCTGGCCGGATCATGGGCAGTTTGTTCCAGAAAGGGAGCAAGAACCCATCCAGGTTTTGCCAGGTTGTACATTATCTGCCTCAGGCCCATCCCTATATTTCTCGAATTGCTTAATGCCAGTGCCAGTCAGGAGTGGGTCCCACATAGCCATACAAGAGGTTCAGGAAGAAAAAACCCTGGTGGAAGAGGAATTGCTTCATGGTGATGCGGATGGTGATGGTCAGAAAGTCAGTATCCACTCAAAAGCCTCTGGGTTTTCTCCACTTGAAGTTCCAAACCCATCTGTTTTCAGTGACAGTCATGCTGAACCGTTAGTCCAGGAGGCGCTGCAGGAGGAAAAACTAAAGAATATTGAATTGGGACGTAACACTGGACACTCTCTTAAACTTGAAGGGAGCCAAAGTGAACACTTTGAGCAGGCCTCTCTGGGGTCCATGGATACTAGATACAGGCCCAGAGCTACAAACCCAGGTCATGTTGAGTTCCAGTTGCATCACCTGCATGGTTTTGATTCATCTCAGCCTAATCCTAGACCACAACATTCTCCTAGGGCAAGTTCCCCGGTAATTGCCCCAGGTTTTAGACCACCTTCATCTGCAGCTCCTGTGCTGATAAGAACTGTTCTGCCTATATCTTCGGTGAGCCCCAGACCAGAAAGAATGAACACTCGGGTGCCTGCTCCATTGACATTAAGAACTGGAGTTCCTACATGTTCAGCTAGACCCAGGCTGGACAGGATGATCCCTGTAGGAATGCCCACTCATATCATGGCTCCAGCAGTTCAAATCAGATCAGTTGTACCAGTCTGTTCTGCACCACCGGCAAGGAAAATTTCAGATGCTGGCCAAGAGGAAGTGTTTCCAGGTTGTGAGAGGAGAACTGAAGTGCCAGAAGATGTGACTGCAGGAAGCTTGGAACTGGGTAAACTTCGAATATAAGCGGCAAATTATTTCGGTTTTCCATATTTATTGAATGCTTCCTGATTTTCCCATATTTATAGAATGCATGTTTTATTTCCCCCAAATGTAATTGGCTTAGTGATTAAGAATTACGGGCAACTAGCGGTGAACAAGTACTTCAAATTTGATAATATGCTGGGATGCAATGCAATTTTACAGAACAAAATAGAATAGCAATAAAACGAAGAATGTAAGGATCAAATGTTTTTGTATCTCTCTTGGAAAAAAAAAAAAAACTGAATCTAATTGTAATTCTTTCTTGATCAGGGTTGAGTTTGTAATAGATTTTTGAGGTTCATTATATGTTTTAGAGAAACAATGAGGAGGTTGTTTTTTGGCCGAATCTGTGCACCACCTGACCAGTGATGCGGATAGGCTTTCATTAGGCTGTGATGGATAGAAGCTTGTAAAACTACCAAACCCAGCCATTAGCGGGCTTGAACTTTGGGCCCAGCCCATTTCTAGAATATGGGCTTTAAATTGGCATGACCCAATTGCCCAATGGGGCAGCTCCTTCAATGTGCAGCAGCTGGGCCCCACCCCAATTCACAAAATATACTACTTATGTACTTGAATCCAATGGTCAGCAAGCTGCACCTAATGGTTAATAGCTGTGGGGCCCCACCCCTGATGGCCACCCATTGGGTTCGATCTCCTCAGATCAAAGTTACATAAGATCTTAGAACATCTCTAATACTATCTCACCCCAAGAGTTCATGGGCTTTGCAGCCTGGACCCGCAAATGTTTTGGTGGGCCGCCTTTTGAATCGGTCCTAGACCGAAACTAAGATAAATCTAACCATCCGATCAATGGACTTTTTTCCCGGTATCATTCAATCAATGGCCAGGCCAGAGCGAAATACGGATAAAAACCATGAACAAGAAGATTGATGGTTCCGAGGGGGACGATCAAGGTTTCATCTTCCATAGTTTAAATTCGTTTGATTGAAATCTTCTATATTGGACCCCAGAGATAAAATATTGTAGTCAAACGATTTCATATTCATCCCAAGGATGACAACTGGGGTGTCATGAGGATTCCAACCCGGCCCAACTGGGGCGGGATGAAATCGTATGCGCCACGCCCCCTGATGGGACACTCGGGGGGGCGGAATC
>JAOXJP010000008.1:13701454-13714205 GCA_025762735.1 Platanus orientalis | reverse complement strand
CACACACACACACTGAATCGAACCGGGTTGTGACAGGTCAATAAGAAAAAATAAAATAATAATTTATTATTACAATTTTTTTTTCTCCCAAAAACGATTAAACTTTATGGGGACGTGTCTATTCATACGGTTTTACCTTTTTAATCCCTTGTCCAAACAAACATGAAAATGACTACTAAATTGCAACCTTTCTATTCTCGTGCCTGTTTGAACATCATAAGGTATGACTTTATGATTGTTTCGACTGTTCTGAACAAACATGAATAGTCTATAAATAAACCATCCCTCATTCATTTCATGCATTCAATATCCGAACTCAGTACAAACATCATACATTGCATTGTTGAGTCTTTTTGTGTGAGAGAAGGAGAATAATACAAGTTTGATTTGTCAGATACATAGATTGTAGTGCTTTTTCTATGTATATTAGATCATTGTATCCTAGGAAGCAGACATCCGAAGAGTTCGTAAGCACTAGTGCGAGAGGTGAAATTTGTCTTAAAGACATAGTATCAAACACTAGCCTTGATCAAGTAACGTTTTTGATTTCAAATCATTTGAATCAGTAAGTCATTTTATTTATATATTTTCAAGTATTTTGTTGTTTATAGAATCACATATCATGTAGAACATAGATTAACAGCTGCAACATAGGTAGAAGAAGCAAAACGTTAATGCACGTACCATAGAATGCTACAACAAGATTGGTTCTATGATCTCTCCTAAAGAGGCGATACTGCAACTTCCCAAGCAGGGGCCATCAGCATTATTGGTTTGGCCACTTGGGCCCCCATCACATCGACAGTCACACAAGGTGGGACCTGGATCAAACTAGGGAAATCAGAGTAGGCAACTCACAATGCACTGCATATCAAGGGATTTGCTGGGGGCAAGAATGGTTACAAATTAATGTTGATACAACATGCCCCAATTTAGTTTAGGGGGTGGGATTGAGAGCTACAATCTCAAACAATGAAGGTTGAATCTTGGAAGCTTGTTTCAAGAAGAAGAGGCACATTTCTATATTGCAAGCTCAGATGAGCATGATATTAGTGGGGATAGCTTGGGAAAAAGTACAGTTCTTCAAAATTCATCTTGGAAAGTGATTCTCTTCAAGTTGTCTAAGCTATTAATGGTTCCTTATCTAACTATCCCTGTAGTCTCAGAGATTTTGTTTTGGAAGTTAAAGATTTAGGTAGTTCTTGTGTAGAATTTAAATTTGTGCATGTTGCTAGAGAAGCTAATACTAGACCTCACAATATAGCTCAACATCCCTTTGAATTATGCTTAGCTGGCTTTTGAAGGTTGTAATTGTTGTATTTAATATTCAAAATATTAAGTCTTTAGGGTTTTCGAATGATCGAAATCATCTTCAAACGTTCGAAGTTTGAATGATCAAAAATAATTTCGACCAACTCGAACGCTAAAAAATATTTAAATGTTTGAAGTAATTTGATTGCTTGAAATGTGTAAAACAAGAAAAACTAATATTGTGAAAATTTTAGATCCATTCATGAGGAAACGTGCAGAGGCACCAAAGATGTATGTAGACATCAATATACGTCGTTTTCCATGTTAATGGACATCTAACGAGTTTATAGACACATTTTTAGTCTCTTCAAAATCTAAAAATAGAAAGGGGGTTTTCACTTTAAATACATTGAACAATCTCTCTTATCTTTTGTTTTCTTTGCTATTTTTTGAGAAAACATAACATAAAATTTACTTGAATTTTATTGAAATTTTAAACTTGTATTAATTGGGTTTGAGCCACAATCGCTATTCACTATGAGTCTTCTCATATAGTGCAAGTCCAAGAGGATCGGTGTGGTTGACTTCTGGGACGGCTGTCAACAGAATTCAACCATGCATTTTGGCATGGTTAAGGACAATGCCTACATCAGAATAGAGAGAGGCAAATACAGTTAAGGACAATGCATTTTGGCATGCTTTGGCACATACTGATAAGTTCTTTCCATTTGATTTCTTTATTGGTTTAGTTTAGTTTAATTCTCTGTAACAATTTTGATTAATTCTCTCCAATAATATATTTTGTTATTTGATAGATTCTTTGCAAATATTTAAAGTTTCCTATTTGCAGTAGTTTGATTATTTGATTTCTATAGTTACTACAATATCATATTAATTGTTTTACATAGAATAATTGTTCTCTATTCAATGAAATATCTTTTTTACCAAAAAAAAAAAAAAAAACACCCTCTATTAAACATTATAAAATTAACAAAGTTTTTTCTATTTGGTGTGATATTTGTCCATTTAGAATAAAGATTATTCAAAATGGATGCCACAACTGTGGGCTTGGCGTTCAAACAATCTATTAAACATTATTAAATCAATAAATCATTTAATTAAAAAAAAAAAAAAAAAAAAAATCAACCGAACATTTTTTCAGCATATAGTTATGGGAAAGGATCTGCTTCACCCAAAACAGTAAATTCCTCCATATCCCCACACCATAGGCTGACACCTGATGGTATGTTTGTTTTTTGTTTTTAATTTAATGCCTCTTTTAATTTGGGAACAAACATTCATTTGAACACTTTTTTAATGGTTTTAACCCGGTAAACCCCATTTTTACGGTTACCTATTTTTTCATTCGAAAACCATTTTTACAATTTTAATTCTATACACTTCACCTTTTTTGACAAGGGGGGAATAGACAAATTGAGTGAAGCTGAACCTTCCTGTATATATATAATAAAGAATTGTTTTGTGATGACAAAGTGTCTGTAGTGTTTATTGGGAATTATTAGTTGACACATATTGTGTTCGGGGTTCAAAAAAGTGTTGAGGTGTTAAAAGAAGATACCAAATTCAAAAACACATCATGTGTCAATCAATGGCATGCCTACAGGTCTATGTCTATATATATATATATATGGTTTGACCACTTGGGTCTACATCATGTTGATTATCGCACAAGGCGAGATTGGACTGAGCTGGTGAGAACTCAAGCAGGCCACACAATACCACACTCCTTACCCTTGTTCCCCACTCATGGGATTTGACCCGGACTCTTTCCTAGGGAAGATAGATGCTACAGCCACCCAAGCAGGGAGTGTTGGCTTTTCCCTGTAATTATCTCATTAAAGCATCAATATGGGAGAGATGTCACACTAATTTCAATCAATGCATGACATGATACATGATATGTTTTGGAAAGGGGAGAGGATCTCCAGCACCCAAATTTGTTTGCCCCCTTATGTCTGTACACCACACGCTGACATGTGATATTTTTTGAATTGGTGCAAATATTCAATAAATTAGACAGGGGTTAGATGAAATTTCAAATTCCCACCCATTTTATTTCATATAAAGTCTCTTGGTACCTTAGACAAGATATTTGCTCCTTTTTTTATTACTATTTTAACCTAATACACCCCTTTTTGGGTACCTAGTTTTTTCATTTGGAAACTGTTATTACAGTTTTAACCGTATACACCCCACCCTTGTTGTGTGTAGACAGACAAATTGGGTGTAGGAGATCCTTTCCCTTTGGCAAATACACATGATTTAAAGAGGATGTGATAGTAAATATCATACTTATGTCTTAATCCTACCATATCTTTTGTTTCACTTTTTCTAGAACTATCACAAGTACTTTTTAAATTATGATTATGGATCTACTACCTATAGATCTAGTATTAGTAATTCAAAGCATAATCTCAACCTTCAATGTGTATTTCTGATTAAGCTTTGAGCAAAGGTTATAGAGTGAGATTTTGTTAAAATTCTGGTCACCTCTTGTGATTTTGGGTCCTCTTTTACTTTGTGCTTACTAGAGTACCCTTGTCAGTCGTGTTGGATAAGAACCACTCCGGATTCTCTCCAGTCACTTCCAATTTTTGGAGTACGTGTGTGCTACAAAATGTCCTGCAACTTGAAAAACGATCATGAGATGATAAGAACTGGCATGATATCTCTATGGGATCGTTTGAACCCTGGTCAACGGTACGTTATGCAAACCATAACATTGTTAGATGGTACTTATGTTTTACCAGTGGGAACTTGTATTCTTACGTCAAGTTTTCGTAAGTATACCTCCAAAATCTCTAAGCACTCCTCCGTAAATTTCAATTATACCATTTTTTCTGTTAAACCCCTCTTGTTAAGTTTCCTATGCACACTTCATTCTAGTCGGTGTCCATGTCTCATTTCTTTCTTCATTTTTTTTTCCAATCATGTTCCTTTCCTCCAATTGGTGTCATTGGCGACTGAATCATGCGTTTACAATGATAAATGAACTTGTTTTTAAGAAGTCATGTTTTTGTTTCTGTTTTTTTAATTTTTTAGAGTTTTTTTTATTATTTATAATTTGACAATTTGTTTGACATTACCAAGTTAAACCGAACACCTTCAAGCTCGTTCGACATCATAGTATCGAACAGACTTAAACCTAACACTGTGATACTGAACTTACCCCTGTTCAGTTTTGTTATGTTGAACATGATAAATATTCATTTCAAAGTTTGATTTTTTTTATTCAGGTCTTTCCATTTCACTTCCTTGGTACTCCATTAATTTACTTCTTGTTTAAGAATCTAAATATGTGATTTTTTTTAAGTGATAGGGAGCCTTAAATGAAGAAGAATGGAAAGAAGGAGAAGGAGATGGTTTGGAAGATGAAAAGAAGGTGTGTTTAAAAAAATTGTTTTAAAAAATGTTATAAAGATTATAACCGTCATTTTAAGGTAGAGTATTTTTGAAATAGAGTTGAGTGTGGTGTGCTTAAAAAAAGAGAGGTTCAAATAGAAACACCCCTTACCAGCCGCTGAGCTGCTAATATTTCTCCTTTTCTCGGCTCGTTGAAAAGCCTAAACCCTGAATAATTACGGAAAATAATATTTCTGTTATCAAAATTTCTGTAACCAATATGTAGCATGGGACTGATATGTGATGTGCTTTTGAAATTGATGTCTAAAGTAAGAAAGATATTAGGGGCTGAGGCATCAGTGCCAAAAAGTGAAAAACATCCCCAAAAGGTGTATATCATTTTTTTGGTACAGATGTGTCAGGCCCCTAATGTCATTCTTACTTTTGGGGTCTACCAAATCCGGCTCATTCTGCCCTTTGGATTTGGTAGGACAACTTAAATTTAGCTTAAAGTAAGAATGATATTAGGGCCAACACATCAGTGCCAGAAAAGAAAAGCATCCCCAAAAGGTGCATATCACTTTATCTATGCTGATGTGTCAGCCTCTCATGTCATTCTTGCTTTAGGCTAACTTTAGGGGTTTACCAAATCTTGCCCGCTCTGTCTTATGGATTTGGTAGGACAACTTAAAGTTAGCTTAAATAAAGAATGATATTAGGGGCTGACACATCAGTGCCAAAAAGTGAAAAAATCCCCAAAAGGTCTATATCACTTTATTGGTGCCGATGTGTCAGCCCCTAATGTTATTTTACTTAAGGCTAACTTTAGAGGTCTCACCAAATCCTGCCTGTTTTTTCTGACTTCTAAACTGTTGAACAATTTATGTATACACGACGTGTTATCCAATGGTGTGGTCACACATTGGCCACACCAATGTTAGTCACAGAAAATTTTCTCCCCTGCTTTAAACCCTCCCTTTGTTTTTAAGCACTCAAGCTTCCTTCCCTCCCTCTTCTGTCTCCCTCTCACAGAAGAGAAAGGACGAGAAAAGGTAAACAAGCTTTGAATTTTCATCATAAAATCTCCATTAGAACACCCCTTCCTTGCATTCCAGCTCCTCGAAATTTGTTTGAACTCATTTCCTTACTCATTCTCATTATTCTTGATCTGTCTAGCATCTTCCTGTTCGTTTGTTTACTCCTTTTGAAGACAATTTTTTTTTTTTTTTAAGAATTGATTTAATCTTCGGAGGATCAACTGATGAACTCTACGTTTGGAAGCTTTGAACGTTGAAGCATAGATTCTTACGTTTTTAAACATGGGTTTCGATTTATTTGGTTGTTTTCGTATTATATGCTATGCAAATCTATCAACAGTTGATTTTTGTTTATTTATCTGTTTCTTAGCCGGCTTTAAAATTAAAATTGGGTATAAGAATCATAGAAAAAGGTGACTTCTTTGTAGTTCAATGCTATTCTCAGTAACACCAGGTGACTGTTCATTTTCTTTTAGATGCCTAAAGTTAAAAAATGCTTGTGTTGTTTGAAAGGGTTTCGCCCTATTTAAAGTATTAGATGAAGGGAAGCTCTCTAAAGTTGAGGTAATAGATTTTGAATTTTTATTCCTAATCGGCTGTCTTTGCCCTGTATTTGGGTGTCCTTTTAGGTGATGGGAATCATGGGATATAAGGTTTTTTAATTACTATAAATTTGTGTAGCAGGATTTGTGGAATTTTCAACTTCAGATTCGGCTAGATAGGTGAGCTTTAATATCCTATGTTTAATTCAGATTTTACCATTGAGAAATACCCTTATTTGGGGTGATTAAATTCAGCCTTGCAGTGAATGAGAATGTGGATAAATGCCATTTTTTTTTTATAAAAAAAATTGGGGAGAGGATTAATACAAACTTGTCAATGTTATGGTTCTTAGTAACCTTATACCAAGGATTTGGCTCCAGATGTGACTAGAGTTGGAACATGCCTTATATACTGAGAAAACAATGTCAGTGTGTTGGTGGGAAAAATTTCTCTTTCCTTACGCTGACCCGGGTATGGGTACCCCAGGGAACCGGGCCAGGTTTGGTGCATGTCTCAAACTATCTTGAGACTTCAAAGGGGAAGAACGGACAGAATATGAACCAGACTTCGTTAGTGTAATTGAATGGTGGCACAATACAAACATCTTGATTGATCTAAGGGGTCATGAACTTATTAAAATGGGGTCACTTCACTCGATGTCAACTGAGATGACTACAAAAACTAGGGATGAACCAGGTTCACCCTTCTTCGAACCGAGTTACAAACTAAGTTACGCTACTCTTATTCCCAAGATAGAAATAAAATTTGATGTTGATATTGAGGATCATTTCTTCTTCTTCTTCTGGCTTATTTATATCGATCCGGCCAGTTACAACAGTTGTAACATCTTCCCCATGTTGCATGAGTGATTCTTTGACTTCTTTCACCTTCTACTCCTCTTTGTTGCTACAACCACTTTTCCATGTTACGACGGATGCCTGTCGTGGGGTGTGTAGTGGTTTAGTCTGGCCTGATTCGTGTAAGTAGTTACTCGTCCTTATCGTATGCCAATTGTCCTAACATGTGTCGTGATGCTGGTTTCGTCACGTGTCCTTGTTTATGGTTCCATTTCTAGGCCATTAAAATCCACGTGTCCTTCATCTGCGATCAAACTTTTAAGATGGTGCTGACACAGTGCACAATGGAGATTGAGGGTGGGCACAATACATTGCATGGCCTACCAACTCAATGATTCGGGCCATTCATGCTGAGAGTCACCTCTCAGATGGGTCATACCCATAACATCAAACCAACTAGGCATCAACATATAACAATTGTAGGATTCATGTCTTTTTTTCTCCCACTGCAGTGTTCCTTCTTTCCTTTTTAATGATTTAACTACAAACTTTGAGTTCTGCTGCTATGTCGAGTTGAAATTTTTTGTTTGAAATTATACCATATTCTTATTCTAACATTAATTTTTTAGATTGAAAAGTGTACAAAGAAAACTAACAGATATTGTTTTGGGATTCTGGGAGTGTGGCACACCTTGCCTATGCCAGATATTTAGATGATTACATAATGCATTAATAGTTATCTTGTTTCTGTTCTGCGCATTTTTTTCATCAGTGGTGATCTGTGTATTGGAATGTTTCTCATTCTGCTTTTTCATTTACATGAATCTGACTTGTAAAATGGTTTCGCATTAACATCAGATTGTGAAGCTGAAAGCTTTTTCCAAGTTTGAGAACATATCTGAAGCCTTATCAGCAGCAACCTTGTTGATTGATAGCAAGCCCACCAAGGCTCTTCGCAAGTTCTTACATGTTCATTGTAATGGAGAAACATTAGCTGTGGACAACTCAAAGCTTGGAAATGCAATAAAAGAAAAACTGGTGCCTCCATATTCTGAATAGAATAAACTCCTTGATTCTAGACAATTGCGTAGTGGCTCCCTTTGTGATTCCATGTCATTGGGATCTGATTTTTGTGTAGCAAATAGAATGTGTCCACAACAATGCTGTAATGGAGCTGATGAGGGGAGTGAGAAGCCAGCTGACTGAACTCATATTGATTTGAATTGGAAAGAATTAAGAAGCATGCTTGACTCATGATATGGCTTTGTTTTTTTCATCCAAGGAATACTTCTTTTAGGATGAGAGGGTGGGATTAACCCAACCTCCCTCCCTCTCAAGTACATGTGGTACACATGTAGATTCGCTGCCCACAATTGTATGACTGCCAGTATGTGGACCTCGTGGGCAAAGTAATACATCCAAGTGGGTGATTCTAACACACCATTCTAATCTGTTTTTTGGCAGTTAGGAGAAATATGGTGAATTCTTCAAAAAAAGTTACCCATGATCATACAGTGATCTGACTGAGATTAATTGACCTAGAATATGTTGGCTTCAATCATTTTAGTCTCAGTCCCTTTCATATGCTCTATTCAACTCTGGTTCTTTGTGCCTCTAGTAACTAGTTCTCTTTCTTGTTATGTATGCAGTGTTCAACAACTTAATGTTATTTATCTCTTTATGATTGAAAGAAATACTTAAGCTCATGTACATTTTAACTATTTATTTTGTTATTTTGTCAATTAGATCTCTAGGTCTAATATCATCACAAATACCGCCATCTTAGATTTCCTTATGACTTGTAGACCCCCTCAACCCCCAAATTCTGGAATCCATGTTATTCCCTTGCTTTTTAAGGAAGTCGAGCAGCATCTTACAAAGAAAAATTCTTGGTATGTTAAATGTTTAGGGGGTTAAATAGGAAATGTTCTCTTTTGAAATGTTCGTTGTTGTTTTTGTTGTAATTTTTTAATTGCAAATAGGTTTCTGTGAATGCTGGAACTTAAAAGTTTGTTCTTTCTCTAGGTGGATACAATGATCGTTTGAGCCATTGGCTTGCTGGATGATCTTGACAAAGAGCTTAACACATATGCAATGAGGGTTAGGGAATGGTATGGTTGGCATTTTCCAGAGCTTGCAAGGATTGTACAAGACAATATCCTCTATGCCAAGGCAGTGAAGCTGATGGGCAACTGTGAAAATGCTTCCAAGCTTGATTTCTCTGAGGTAAAGCTTCGATTTCCTTTCTTTATTATAAGATTAAGAATGGTGAACACTTGTGTGTTGTGGGAGAGTCACTATTTGATTGGTCCCGGTAGGTTAATTTCTAGGTTGAAAGTCACCCAATAGCATGGTCCTATCTTGTGTTTAAAAACTGTCTTGAGTGCTGAACTAGCAAGGAGGTCAGGTTGGGTAAATCAAGCTAGGTTGACTTAATAATACCATTTTAGGCCATAAGAAAAAGTATATTTACTAATGAATCCATAAAGTAAATACCATGTGAGGATGGGGAAAGATCTCCAAACAAGGTATTGCACCAAAGAAATAACAATATCAAAACACATCTTTGAAAATTTAGGAGCTCACGAAGAATTAATAAGGGCGGCCCAGTGTACGAGGCTCCCTCTAACGCGGGGTCTAGGGAGGGCAAGATATACGTAGACTTACCCCAATTTTTGGAGAGGCTGTTTCCGTGACTTGAACCCGCGCCACTAGGGATGCTAACGGTAAGCCTTACCGTTGGGCCAAGCTGCCCTTTTTCACGAAGAGTTAATATGTAACAATATCAAATAACAGGAGTTTAGATTAACTAACAAAGGTTCCATTTTATCGAGAAGATGGTGTGAGTGAAATTTTGATGTTTCAGAGAAGTCTTGTGAGCTTTCTTCATCAATGTGTTCACAGCTTTGAGAAGGTCACTTGTTGATTTTGGTGTATTCTATTACTCTACTTTGCCCATCTCTCACAGAACCCTTGAATTCCCATTAGTTAATTTGCTTGTTTATTTGTTGCAACCCTTGTTGGCTTGTCATGGCTAGGATTTTCTTTTTGTCAAAACTGTATGGTGCCCTAACCATTACCCAACTTTGCGCCATTTGAGCCCATCTCTGACCCGCCGATATGCTCCATAATGCATTGGCAAGGATACTATTGATTTCGAGCATTGATATGTCAAGTCCCACTTGATGAACCCATAAGTTCTTTCATTGAGTCACCATGACGCTTGTCTATCTCTTAGGGTACCTGATGCGGGACAATGCACACTAGGACAATGCATTTGAGGACACCCATTTGATGGCAGTGTTTGGATAATGGTGGCAGTGTTCCAGTATCTGAGACCAAATTGCGTAGAGCTTCTATATGTGGATCTTGACACATACATCATAGAGAAGGACATGAGTCCTACATCGACGGAGTCGACGTTTTCTCAGGCGGGGAGTATGATGCAAGAGCATCTTGATGGAGATTGTAGACCTTCATTTCAGAGCCAGTTCAGGATAGGCATGACCATCTATTTTATTTGGGTGATAGTTTGGACCCATGTCAGAGCCATCCCACTCATATGGTTTGAGTAGGGTGGAAACTTTCTAGAGCTTGTTCTAGATCTAGACCGTCTTTTATTTTATTTAGCATTTTATTCTATTTCCAATTGTAATTTTATTTGATGCATATTATCACGTAATATAGGACATGAGGGGATAGTATTTTATGTTGGGAGTATGGGAGAGAAAAGTAGGGACACAATTAGTGGTGTTCTAAGGGTAAAAATTGACCAATTGTGGCCAAATTAGGATTTTGTATGAGAGGGAGCCACTTCAGGGGAATTATGGTCAATGAACATCATAATTATGATGCCCTAATCAGGTTGGACGTGTGGAGGCTCTTATAAGCCTCTTGGTTGCTCAAAACTTTTGTAAATGAATGAAATTATGAAAATTGCTCATGCTCTTGGAGGTGGATGACTAGATACTTGAAAGAGATCTTCTTCTTCAACTCTCTTGCTTCAAAACCTGAAAAGTTTGCCCTCGGAGTGAGGTTTGACATTTAGGGTGGAGGCCCTTGCCTATCTTTGTGTTCGTTTTCACTGTTTAGAGATTGTTTCATCTTCCCATTTAAGTCTACGATAAGTTTTTGAAAAAGATCTCATCAAAGTGAGTGTGCTGAATTTTCGGTTTGTGATTTTCTTTGACTATTTGAGTGAATCGGATGAGTTTTGTGATTTGCATTATGATTTGTGATAAATATCTTGAGGAATGCAATTTATTGTATCTGACATTAAGATGTTAATAAAAAAAAACAACAAACTCAGTCCTTGATTGGTTGAGATTGAGCCATGCTTTTAACCCGCTTTGTGAGTTTTAAGACAACATTGTTGATACAGTTAGAATTTTTTCTACATGCAAATAAAGGATTTAAGACTTCAAGTTTTTTCTGTGATTTGATTATGACATAAAAAAATTTCTCAAAGTAGAAATATTTTAAAATCCTTTTTCATAATTTTTACCTTGACCCTAACATAAAATGCCAAAATTAGAATTTTTCTGCACATATGATCATGAAACCTACTTTAAGCCATTGTTTGAACATGATGCCCTTACTGTTTTGTCTAGCCATTAACCTTGTTTAGACCTCTCAATATCCTCTAAATATACATACAAACCACACTTAAAATTCACTGTTCAAAAGGACCTAAATTGGTCGTCTAAGTTGTTTGATGATCACATGTGATGAATGCTGATTTTGGTTATGTGGTTTATTATTTCATGCATGTTTAGTGCTTAATGTTTCTTGATTTTATACTCTGATATGTATGCATGTTAGAAGTCATTTAAGTGAACCATAATATGACTCCACACAATTTTATGTGTTTAAGAATAGCTTAGTTAACTTTTCCAAGGTGATGTGGTGTTCCTTGTTTCTAATCAGCCTGGTGTATAATAAGTTTCTCTAGTGGGAAGGATGATACACGGGTAATACAAGTTGTTGGACAATCTGAACAGCAAAGGAATTATGTGGAAGGAATGGGTTTTCAAAACAAAAGGATACGAGTATAGGTATGGCCAACTAATGTAATGGATGGTAGGGTGTGGATGAAGGTGATTATGTTGTAGTATCAAAGAAGGCAAAGGAACAATGGAGGAGATGGCAAGTTGTTGATGGAAGAACTTATGGGTTAATGATGATGGAGGAAGAAGATGGTGTTCTTGGTTGGTTTCTCATTCTAGGTAGCAAGTCAAAGAGGAGAAAACCAGAAAATTAAAAACAAAGAAGCAAAATAAAAAATACATAGATAGGGAATAGATACCTTGAGGAAAATCACCAATCATCCTTGGGAAATAACCAATCTAGGATCAAGTTTAAGCAAAATTTGATGAAGAAACTTCTTCATCCATGTGGAGAAGAGAGCAATTTAGCTTCAAAATTTTATTCAAATATTCATTAAAAGACAATTACAAACGTACGGGTTGTTTATAAGCCAAAAACCCCTCCTGATTTAATCCTAGCCATCAAACACAAAGATATTTTCTCCTTTAAATCGTGTGGAAGAGATTTATCCCTGTAAAAACCCAATTTTGAAGCTAGTTCCAACTTTGTCCTATACAATATAAAAAACTAAAATTCTCATTACGTTCCCAACTACCCCATACACAAAAAAGTGTACAAACTCTAATAAAAAGTTATAGAAACTAAAATAAACTGAAATTAAATAGCAAATAAGGTCCAGCAACATCTCCTCCATGCAAGCACACACATGTGACC
>JAOXJP010000008.1:13688154-13701354 GCA_025762735.1 Platanus orientalis | reverse complement strand
GTATTCATTACAGTATAAAGAGGGAAGCAAAAAAAGAGAACACAATTTGTAAACCCAAACAGAGAACATCAATCAACAATCTCTCCTACACACAAACTAGAATGAAGAAGAAATAAATAACAAAAAACAACCATCAACCAAAACCTCGATAGATGTCAAAAATAAACCACATAAACTACCTAAGCCCTAAAGGCATATAGATAGATAGACAGAGAAATCAATGATTCGAACAAATGAAAAATAAAGGGAAAGAAACCGTATCAAATAAAAACAGGATCTAGAAACATATTGGAACCCTAGAATTTTAAAATGACTCTGAAGAAGAAATAGAGAGAAAAGCTTACCCAAAGAATGAAAAAAAAATTAAATATACTTTCATTGGCTACCAGTAGTAACAAAACAAAATAGTGATAATAATGCTAAACATGCTTAGATTGACAACCAGCAGTAACAAATTATAATGAAAAATGTAATGGAACCTGTGGTTCCCCAAGACGAGATGCTTGTTGTTAGACTATCCTGAAACTTGAAACGAGAGAGAAACCGAAGAGTTTCTCTCTTGTAGCACACACGATGAGTAGCAAGTCTTCTTTTTTTTTTGACATCAGGGTAGAGGCGGCAAGGGATTGCAATGACATCTGAGCATGGGGGGTTTAAGCTTGAAGAGGAATGTTATCCTCTTGGGCTTAGAGCTAGATAGGATAAAGAAGAGGAATGGGCGTCAGAGTTGGAAAGGGGGTTTTATGGAGCACGAGGATGAAGATTACGAGGGCGGACAGGATTTGGGAGCTTGAGAAGAATGACCCTCCACTCGCATGCGGTTTCATCTCCTCAAAAGAAAAATCCTCTCCTCTAGTTTTTGGATTTCAAAGAGCAAAGAAAATGGGGTTTTCCTCATCTGGTTTAGGTTAGGGTTTGACAAGGGGGATCCTCTTCCCACCCCCCCTCCTTAGGGTTCGCTGGGGCTTTTTATAGAGGAAGATGAGGCAGGGGTTTCAACAGTCGAGGTGGTCTTCAAGGGTGCCTTGTGGTTACCACCGAGTTGAATAGGGTTAGGCAAAGGGCAAAAGGAGGGGTGCAAGGTGAGGGTTTCATAAAAAGGGGAAATTTTATGGGAGAGGGATGCCAAGTTCAGCAGGTAAGGAGGTGAAGGCAGGACGCGAGAGTGGGAAGTGAAGGGGGGTTTGCTGAAGCTTTAGGGTTTGATCAGGCTGCATTTCACTGAAGAGGAAGAAAATGAGATTCCTCTTGGGTTTATGAGAAGAAAAAAAAAAGGGGGGAGGTGGTTCGAATCAATTGGGGTAGGCCAACCTCAGCTGGTCTGGTTTTTGGGTTGGTCTAGTTCGGGTGGTTTAAATGAACTAGCGGGAAAAATAATAATAATGATAATAACAATAATAGTGATAATTATAATATAAGTATATATTAATTAATATCAAATAGATACAATGTAAAAATAATAATAAATAAAATTAGTCAAATATGCTACCAAAAAATAAATAATAAATAAGTAAATACAATAATGAAAATAAAAATAATAATTATAATGACAATTATAATAATAAGTACAATAGAATTAGTCAATTAAATACAATAACGAAAATAATAATAATAATAATAAGTACATAATTATAGTAGAAATATGGTAACTGAGAGAAGGGTAGGGTTTGGAGTTGGGCTTTAGCTTAGTTAGAGTCTTAGCTGCCAGGTTAAGGAAAGCGGCTGAGTGATTGCTCTGTCCGTCTACTGACATGAAGAGAAGCACCAGAACCGGGAGTTGTACCAAAATTTGGTGCTTACAGATGGTAAACCCGCTCTATGAAAATGATTTGGGGATTTTTATTTCTAAATGTCTAGGAGATCGGATAGACTTAAAAGGTGGTGTTGATGGACACCCAACTTGGTTGTCTTAGGTTCAATGAGAAACTAACCTAAGTTGCCCAAAGGTTTAATGAGTAAACAATTCAGTACTACTGGAAAGCACATCCATCACTTTGTGAATTTATTCCATTCTTATGGCATCCCATAGAAGGAGATCATGTGGATGAGTGTACTCTGACAGATGGGAATCCTTTGGAGTAGTGCTTCAACCCTACAGTATGAGACTGTGAATGGTAGGTTGAGAATTGAATTAGATGGGAAGTCTAGGATTACAATCGGTTTCTCTTAATAAGTTCTCTAGAGACTTAGGTTGGGTTGAAATAAAACTCAGGTTGAGTTGAAAACATGCTCTGGATGAGTTGAAACATATCCTGATTGGATTAAAACATATCATAGTAGAGTTGAAACACGTTCTTGATGGTTCTCAAAAGAGTACATCATTACCCAAATTCTTATATTTTGATACCAAATATGATATTCACCTTTTTAGGGGTGGAATGTAGTCACTTCCTCTAAGATTCAGGTCATCTCTAAAGCCCTTTAGGAAATTCAGGATAAGCACAAATTTAAAGTGTCAACCTTAAGAAGTATAAACCCTCTTTAGAGGATTGGGCATGTAATGAGCTGGGTTTATCAAAAGAGATACTAGTTTTAGGGTATTCTACTACAATATCAGACAGACAGCAATTTGTTACGCAAAGTGCTTGTTCCAGGGTCATCCAATATGCACTGACTTAGGGGACCTCGCTTATTACCTGCAATATTTGTTTTCAAAAATTTTAAAAACAAGTGGGGATTGTTGAAAATGGAAACCATTAAAGGCTCTCCTTAATGACTTTCCTATTTTACTATTTTCTTTTGAAGTTTTCAAAATTGTTTTGGGTATAGTCCCACATCGAAAACTTGGTGCACTATATATGTTAAAGACTTCCCTTATCTTGTGAGTTTTGAAAGAACACACACTCTCTCTCTCTCTCTTGTGTACACACACTCACACGTGTGCAGACAAGAGCGAAGGCAAAGGCTTGAGCGCAAGAGCACTTGAGTCACACTTCGCATGTACACATCATTGCAAGTCTCATTAGGGTCGCAAAATTCCTTTTCAACATCCTAGATGGGTTCTCGTGGAACCAGGTTCATCCCTGCTAGATGGTCCATATTGGATAGGTGCGGCAACTGACTTGGGTGAGCGACTGAACTTGAGTCGGGCTGCAACTAAATTATGCCCGACTACATGGCGTGCAACTGTGTCTAGTTGCCCTGGTTCGCCGAAGGCAGTGACTAAGGTCCATGGCACGCAACTATCAACAAACGTCATCGGTTGGCCTCAATCACAACTCAAAAAAAATGCAGAGTTGTGTGTGCCACAAGGATAGCTCATGTCGCAACTGACAAATGTCCAATCACCCATACCTATACTGATTGATGTCCACCCAAATTTGAACATGTGTCATAGGTGGTTGAGAGCCATTATAAAAATGCTAAAATGGGCTTAAACCCATTGATTCGCAGAGTAAGAAGAGGTGAAGGAAATGAAGCCCGAGAGGGGAAGAAAGGAGGAGAAGAAGGCCAAATGGCCATGAAATTTTTCTGCGTGTGATTAGGATTCTCTCTCTATTTCTCTTTCCCTTTCTGTCCTGGACTAAGGGTCCGTTTGGCACTTGGATTCGTTGTCCTCGTAGGAGGTAATAGCTTGAGTCCACGAGCTCAAACCCTCCATAACAACAGTGGTTCCTTGAGAATGACACTATGTTGGAGGTCCTTGTCTTCGTAACTTGGTTTTGACATACGTTCACCTTCCTAAGGGGAAACTCTTCCAAAATTTTCATAAAATTTGGACAAGTTTTGTCACTTGTTTTGGGCGCACCTAACCATGAAGGGCATTAAGTTTATATGGGAGGTATCATGGTCTCTCTAAGGAGTGCACCTCATTGAGAGATGGGAATTGGTATGAGCTTGGTTGTAATCTCGGGATTAACTTAGCAAATGGTGTTGGAAACAATGTTTGAAAAAATGCCCAATTTTTTTTTCTATGCCCAGATTTAAAATATGACTAGATGGGCATCTTTGAGCCAAAATAAAAGTAAGATCCACGAGTCGTTTGAGGCGGGTCCACATGGGTTCGTGTTCACCTCAATGAGGAGAACATTGTTGTATAGTTAGATGCTCAAAATTGTTAATGGGTGAATGAGAAATTGTCTCCAAAAATGAGTAGTTGAACACCGGTAAAACTATAAAAAGGGTGTGAAATTTGAATAGTCCCACATGGGTTAGCCCATAAAAATTTGTGTGTTCATATATAATTATGTTGAACATAAGTTTGGGCCCCAAGGGGCACCGTTGTTTTACGGATAGGGGAGGACCTAGCCAACATAAGTCAGGCCCATATAAACACACACATGCGTGCTGAATCGAACCGAGCCAGGTCGGGTTGGGTTGGGCCAATAAGAAAAAATAAAATAATATTTTTATCCCTTTCACACATGTCTGTTCTGTACATACATATAGGTTGCTACTAAATTGCAACATTTATGCATTTGTGTCTATTCGAACACCATAAAGTGTGACCCTATGCCTATTTTGAACAAACATAAACAGTCTATAAATAAGTAGTCCCTCCTTCATTTCATGTATCCGAAATCCGAGCAAGATATAAGTATCACAGTGCATCAAAGTCATAGCGTCAGTGTAAGAGAGAGATACAAACATAGTTTAGTTCGCCAAGCACACAAATTGTAGTACTTCTTCTGTGTATGGTAGATCATTATATCTTAGGAGGCAGAAGTTCGAAGAATTCGTAAGCACCAGTGTGAGGGGCGACATCTATCTAATGGACATAGTGTCAAACCCTAGTCTTGATCAAGTAGAGTTTCTATTTTCAATCATCCGAATCAAGTAAGTGGATTTCATTCATTTTATTTTGATTTTTTTACTTGTTGTTTACAAAATCGTGCACATATCATAGAATACAGAAATAACAAATGGTCCATTGCACATAAAGTGGGAGGCATTGACTATCATCAAGAAACATGATAACGACACCTCCATGCATCGGATCAGTCTGATAAAACTACATCTAACTTGATTCCCCACAAAGTGGGGGTATATAAGCAACTTGACGACGAGAAGACCAATGGTACAACCTCAACCTAAAGACCCTAAAATTCACTTTGTTATGTGAATGAGTTAATGAATTTGATAGCTTTTCCAGGTGATGTGACATCAAGTATCAAAAACAAGATACAACAATGGAAAGAGGAACCTTTTTAGAGGTTCTAGCAACTAATATTAGTCCTAGATCAATAAAAAGAACAATGTATGTGCATATATAGGTGACAAGTCGTATGCTTATAAGTAATATCTATATTACAAATCGAAACAATATGCAACCAAAACTTTATAGCAAGGTAAGGAATTCGGAAATCATAGCACTTATAAGCCTGAAATTCAAGATCTAAGACTGCCCAAGAGTTCACCACTAATATCATGAACGAAAATAATAATAATAAAACATAAATTGGAATTGTTGTTTGCAGTTTCAAAAAAATGAAAGACCAAAATGATATTGGAAAATTTATCTGAAAATAATAATAATAATATTGGAAAGAATTTAAGGAAATACATAATTAGGTATGGACATAGTTTTCCAAGCAAGTAGAACGGTGATAGTGTTTTAAAGATTAGAATATGTGAAGTGGACTTCTTTTATTCAATTTCTTTGTTTTTTTAGTGAAATTCATATCCTTAATTGTTATTATCTTTCATAAGTTGAAGCTAGAATTTTGAAAAGCTTCACCTTATTAAGTATCTTAGCTTCGCTCCGGATTTGGTAGGAAAACTTAGAGAGTGCCTAAAGTGAGAATGACATCAGGGCCGAAACATCAGTGCCAGAAAGGGAAAAGCATCCTTCCAAAGGTGCTGATGTGTCAGCCCTAATGTCATTCTTACTTTAGGCCCTTTTTAAGTTGTCCTACCAAATCCCACCCGTCTTACCTTGTTTTCAATAGTAATAGTGATTTGCCTCTGCTGCAGCTTAAAGTCTGGCATCGACTGCATTGCAATATGCACTCCAAAAAGTGATAATTACCCACACAAATTTGATTTTTTTGGTACATGTCACACTACAATTGTCTGCAGGACAATGCTAGACTTTAAGGTGCAGTAGAGGATCTAAACTCGTGTGATGGGTTTCGTTTTTTAAACCTAGGTTAAATGGGTTTTGGATGTTACCTTGTCCCGAAATTTTAATGTTCAATGATACGTAGAAATGATATCAGATGGTAGACATGCAATGGGATTTCACATCAAAAGCCAATCTGCTTAATGCCTATGGTAGTCGGATAACCATGGTTGATTGATTGGCTGCGATCATCATCGCATGGTTTGAACTCCGACCCGACATTCTGGGCTTGGTGCTCCATCTATGTTTGGGCTGAGCCTTAATAATATCATCAAATAGGAGAATGATTGTCTGTGTTGACACAGACCTCTATAGGCGTGTCATTAGTTTGACTTTTGAGTTTGGTGTCTCTTTTTGAATATCTACTATTTCATTTGAACACTTTTTGGACGCTTTTAACCCCAAACACAATAGAGGGGGGATTGTATCCGCTCCTCTTAACTAACGCTCCTCTCTGCCCCCTGTCAGGGGTGGGCGCATCAGCGCCGACAAGTGATTTTCACTTTTTGGGGGGCGCATATCACTTGTTGGTACTGATGTGCCCACCCCATAACAGGGTGCGGAGAGGAGCGTTAGATAAGAGGAGCGAATACAATCCACCCTCAACACAATTAGTTTCAGCTTATAAATCACCATACACACTACATATACTTTTTCTTCCCATCAAAATATATAGTTTAGTACTTATTAGTTTAAAGTATACAATAGGACCATAGGCAAATCTATATTGTGTGAACCCTATCTGTTATGGACCCCTTAAATAGTGAGTTGTGGACGCTAGGCGAATGTATACCCCGTGATCCTCTCCTGTCTGCTAACACACCTAGGCCAGTTGAGATCGTCTCCTGTGAACAAATAATCTTGTGGCTTCACAAGAAGTACATGGGCGGAGCCAGGATTTTCTCATAGGGAGGGGGAAGCCAAAGTGGGCGATATCGTCTGTGCCACCCCCCTCTGCGATGCTCAGGAGCCAAGACAGAGGGAGGGAATCAATTCACTTTTTGGGGGTGAAGTGACATCTCCAAAAGTGAATTGATTCCTCCCTCTGCCTCGGCCCTTGAGCGTCGCAGACGATATCAGGCCAAGCCAAAGGATTATGTGCACCCTTTAAACGGCCGTCAACAGTGTGTTGGCATGCCAACACACCAGAAAGCAACAAGTCACGTCAAAAAAGTGAAAATTTGCTGACTAATGGGCGAAGGAATCCATTGTATTGCTTGACTTAAACTGGATATTGGATTTATTTCTGTTCTTTGTTGAATTATTTTCCTGGCTTGAGAGATAATTTGGTAAGTCAATGATTTTTTCCTGTTTCATAATTCAATTAACCTGACAGATTAGGTAATTGATTACACAATAAATTAGATTGGATTTTGCACAACTTCTACAGTAATTCAACCTGATATCAACATGAAAGAATTTGATTGTGCTACAATGCACCTTCATACCACTGTTATTCCATACTTCAACATGTATGTTTGCTCAAATATTTATATCTTTATTTAAGTTAAAAGGAAATAAAGGCTTTCACCATTAGAGATCCAAGTCAATGGATCTCAGAGAAGCAGAAAAAGAAAGGATTGGAAGGGAAAAGAGGCTAAAGATGTATTCTAAACCCATCCACCCTCTAATCCAAAGGTACAACCAACACACCCAAAAGCAAAGAAAGAAAGAAAGAAAGGAGAGAACCAGGGAAGTACTAGTAAGGGCGGCATCGGTATACAGCAACAACACCCCGCCGTGGCGGCGAGCTACAGATGGCCATGAGTGTAAGAGCTATGACAACCACCACAACAAGTCCTGTGGAACTGAAACCACCACCGTCATCTGATTCCAAGCAACAGAGCTTCCCCATTAAGCAGACAGATTGATTAATCAACTACTTGAACAATAGTTCAATGGGTTCAAAAGAAATTTTTTTTTTTCAAATGCTTAATAGTACTGGAACAGTTAAACTAATTGGTAGTGGTTAAAGGCATATAATTAAGACATTAATTAATCAACTCCTTGAACGATAATCCAATGGGTTTAAAACAAAAGAAGGGAGCTTTTACTCGCACACCGATCAAAGTTCTAAGTCCCCTCATTTTTTCTCTTTTCTAAGAACACCTCTCTTATTTTTAAGAACCCCTCTTGCACTTCCCGTAATACCCTTTTACAAATACCTCTCCCACACCTCCTATTTGTTCTGCTCGAAAATCCTGTCTGAGTAACCCTTGTGTCGCTTGAAAAGGCTGTCCGAGCAACACAAGATCTACTTAGAAAGCCTGTCCAAGCAACAGAAGGTCTGTTTGGAGTGGTGTTTCCGAACAGAGCACTGAATTTAAAAATAAAATAAAATTAACACAAAAATTACATACTTGGGGGTTTCCTTCTAGCTCTGATTCAATTTCCTTGTATTCACTTGTAACACTAATAAGTTGTGTTGGGAAGGGGTTGGAAAGAATACCTAGGAAGATGATAGAGGTGTGTTGAGAAGAATACATAGAAAGAAGATGAAGGCAGTTTTGAAGGACAAGAGTGAGGTGCGTTTAGAAATTTGATTTGATTTGTTTTTTTTTAATGTTTCAAAAGGTTATAATGGTCTTTTGGCGTATTTTGGAAAAGCAAAAAAATGACATTTAAGGGAGGTGCACTTAGAAATAAATGTAGTGGCAATAAAACATCTCAAAGGAGACAAAAAAAAAAAAGGTTTCAAATGTCTAATAGTACTAGAACACATAAAATAATTGGTAGTGGTTGAAGGCTTATATATTTATTTAAGGAAAGAGTTAAAACTAACACTGCTTAAGATATGGAAAATGCCACATTTTGATATTTATTGTGAAATTCTTCTTTTCATTTATTATATTCAAATTATTTAAGAAATCATTGAGCCACCATGTATTAAATAGCAACAAATAAATCCCTAGACTGCTGATTTGGTCAAAATTGAGTGAAAAAGAAGCAAAAGAAAATATACACTCGTGCATCTCTTGATTTTACTAATAAAAAAGTGTCTTTGTTTAAGGGATCCATAAATTCTTAATCCGTAGTTGAATTAGACTAGGCATCCACATAATTGTTTCTGTTCAGATTTGTTAAAGAAAAGAAAGATGATTACAAAGCAAGCCTACCTTGCTAGGCGTTTTGCATTTGGCAAGATGAGGGTGTTTTGATAATCTAAATTTCAAATCGGAGAAACTGAGTATTTAGGTCACATACAATAAATTCTCACCTAGAGTTATCAAATCTAAGAATAATAGGCAATGATTTGAGGAGTGCTTTCCCTAGGCGGGGAAGCCCACAATTATAAAAACAGTCCATACGCAATGCCAGTATATCACTATCTACCACCTTTTAAACCACAAAGGGGGATAGAGTACTAAGCCATAGCTTTAGGAACAAACGTTCCATGCTTGGTCAACACAACAAAGGATCATTCCACAAATCCTTTGTGGTGTTAATTATTTGACTCTGTTGATGCATCAACATGAGTCTGGATCCTCCACACCTATGTGAAGAGTAATTACCCTCCGCATATGTTGTAAGAGGAAATGTAACAATATACAGGGATATATGTATCCCTGTATGTTGTTACAGGTAATTTAATTGATTTTTGGTACAAAGTTGACATATTTTTATATGTCAAGCACTCATTGTATCGGATTTTTGTTTATTCAGTCAATACTGGATGAGCAAATCTAATCTTGCTTTTTGCTAATACTGCCTAATGCAAAATCCTCACTTCATTGAATTGCAGTTGGGCAAAGCATTGTGTGAACCACACCCCCCTCATCCTTTGGGATCAAAATTATGCGCCGCTTACATAGCAGATTTCCCTTAGAGAAGTTAACGACTCTAGAGATTCAGATAGAAAACAACATGCACAGAAGTTTTTTTACCATTCAGAGTGAGAATTAAACATCCATTACCCTTCTTCCAATTAATGTTGCTTCGGTATACTTCGAAGGAGCCATCCATTGAATCAACAAAATGCATTTACAGCTTATGTTTAGAGGGTGTCCTTATGTTTGACATTGGCACTGAGAGGTTAAACCATCGGGATTCCTCCCTTTGAAAGTACTGACTTTTACTTCCAGTTACTTCCATCTAACTGAGTTAGGTAGGGGGGTCCATGGCCTTAATTGGTTGTGATTATCACAGCATTTGCATCTGGAAAATAGTGGTTGAAGAAAATAATAATGGTTATTGGCTTTTATTTAGGATCATACAGAGTATCCGTTTAATTATGATTTAATGGATACCTCAAGCCTAAGAAATTTATCCATTTCTTGTAAACAGGAAATGGGCAACTACTTTCCATTTTTCGGTTTTGACCAAACCAGCAGCAAAAATTTCTTGAGTTACTGCACCAATGGAAGGAACATGCACTGGTAAGTTCAACCACAAGAACCTAACTGACTGACCATTAATTCATGTGGAGGCAATCATGATATCAGTTGGAACCCTGATCAAGCTTGTACAATCCATCAGAAGAATGAAGCAAGTGATAAGCTTAAAGGCATTAGCTTCAATTAGTAAAAGCCTATTGAATTCCAGTATTTTTAAATCAGCTTCATATACATTTTCTAGGCTCTCCACGAAGTGGCAGCGTCTTTACCCCAAAAATAAATAAAAAATAGTGGCAGTGTAATCATTAGAAACATTGAACTCACTCTTGTGTACATGTATGAGGGGGGAATTTGTAATGCTCCTGCAAGAATCAAAACACAATCTTAACACCTCTAAATTGGTCTTCATTCCCAATTGAAAGAAATCTTGAATATAAAGAGAGAATCCACATTTATTCTGCTAGCCCAAGGAACTGAGCAAAGCTTGGATATTTTGGTTTCCAATCAATTTCTGCACGAGTTTTTGAGTTATTTAACCTCTTCCCTAAAGGATCATTCGTGCCTGCAGAACAAGATATTATACAGGTATGGCTTTCAGATTGTCAAAGAAAAATTGAACTGATAAATTATCATAAAATCTTCAATATATCTTTCTTAAACGTCAAAAAGGAGCTTGCCTGTAAAACCCTCAAACCTTTTGTCAAATTTTCTGCTCCTTTTCACCAAATCCATTACTTCCTGCCTGCAAAGTGACATGGTAGCAGACAAAGCATCTAAGATAAAGGCAAATAAAGATTAAAGGTTTAGGCTACTAATATATTTTCTAGTTCTATCAGAACAAGAATGGTTCACCACAAACAGAGCAGTCAACAAGAAGCATAGTTACAAGACCTGGATAAAGGATGATTGTCACAACCCAAGAAAATCCGACCATGAAGTTTCTTCTTCAATATTGCAATTGAGAGAGATGCTGCATCCTGTTATGCAAATCATAGCTCAAAACTCATTTATGGTTTTTAACACCCAATGTTAACATACAACCTTTAAAGCAACAAAGTTCATTCCAATAATGCCAAAAATATGTAAGGAAGTTGTGCTGAAAATGCAGAAATATTACCCGATTGCTTAGGCTGATATGAAACTTGTAGGACATTTCTAAAAATAGTGTCTGTCAAAGACTATTTCAGCTCTTACCAATTAAAAAATATCTATCTTCGGCATTTTTTCCCCATAATGACACTATTTGCTAGGTACAGCCAAACATACTACAGTCTAGTAATGCAACACAACCAAAAGTGTAGACTATGCAACAAGTCAAATGCTGACCATCTTTACTATAAAGAAGCATGGCATAACAGTGCAAGAGGAAAGAACAGTGAACAGAAAAGAAGAAAAAATAATGATCTTGATCCACTAAGGTAATTAAATCAACCAGTACATCTCATTCACCAGAAATCAGTTGGTCTAATAATTCATATTTCAATATGGCTACAAGTTTTCCGAATGGGAGACATTGCAGTTCTCTCCTAGACAAAAAACAGCATTTATACGAAAGTCAATGCAAAAATTTAAAGAAATCCCAAGAAATGTTATATGCTGAACTGAGAAAACGAACAGGAGAAACTTCAAGATATTGGCATTAAAAGTTCAACATATAAAGCTGTATTTGAACCTTTCATGAAGAAGCATAGAGAAATTAACAAAAATGAAGATCATGACCTCATAATGAATAAGATTAAGGACATGATCTGGACGAGCATCAACAGTCCCTTTCTCCAACCAATAAACATGGGCACCTTTATCTGAATTGTATACATAGTTAAGGCAACACTATATTTTTGTTGTCGAAACAATTTTTATCATGCATCCCTGCTGTTTCTCACTACCATTGCAGATGAAAGCCAAAAGTTTCAAATGAAACCACAAAATAAGGATATGTAAAGCCCTGCCAATCTAAGAACACAACCACCAATCTCCAGCACTACTTTTTCTGCTTTCAAAAGGACATCAGTCCGGGGGCTTCTCCCAATAGGCACAACTGGAGAGTCCTGCATAGCCATGCCCAAGAACATTGGTTAAAATTATCAATAGTGTTTGTCATATATAATTATGAAATAAAAATCCATATATCAAATACTTTTAAAGATTAGCTATTATGTAAATAAATAATTTTTGTATAATAATTTCCCATGAGATCTGAAAAGATGATAAAGATTCAAAGTTCTAATAAGAAATAAATCAAAATTAGACATCCTGCATTAAGAGTCATTGCTTCAGTGCAATGATAGTGGCCTGGGCTGTCCAGCATGAAAATGCGGCTTCGAGTCTAGTGAGCAGCTACTTTGTGCAAAAAGCCAACAGTTAGGTCTGTTTCCCGTCCACCCCTCCTAGCACCTTGTAGGCTGACACTAGGTACTGACCTAGACATGATGCATTAAATTATATTTTTATCTGTTTTCAGAAATATCCCAAAATTGTGAGGTCTTAATTGGCTTTAGATGTTTAAGTTTAATATAAAAAAATTATCTTTTTATTCATCAAAAAAAATTATATTTGTTTTCTCATCATAAACAAGTTTTTCCGTTTTTTCTCATTTATATTTTCCCAAGATTTTCCCAATAAAACCCCCAAGTAAAAAAATAAGAGAAGTTTAAAATCTCCCTAGGATTTCCCATTCCAAAAAGAGGAGGAAAAATCCAGAGAGAGCCCACAAAAATTTAGTACTATGAAAAAGACAACTTGATTGTATCAAAATAAAAGATGACAGATGCCCTCCCCACGAATGGGGTTAAGGCTGCGTACTTC